>JACEGR010002037.1:0-142842 GCA_014170235.1 Listronotus bonariensis
TACTAAACTAATTTTAAATGTTTAAACTGTATCATCTGTAATTATTATGTGATATATATGCTCCATTTAAAGTTACAGATAAATAGTTAGTTAGACAGATAGCACAAACACAGGAAAAATACTTTTCACGCTTCGGAGCGACGGTGAAGCGACTTACACAAATGCAAATGTCGCCTCGGAAAACATTTAAGAGGGGAATTTATAAGTTTTTTTTTTTAATTTTCAGATTTTAATATTATTATAAGTTAAGAATCCATTGAGTAGTTTTATTAGATTGTTATCAATATTTGCAAGGACTATACTTATATCAAAAGGGCGGTTAATTCCGTTTTTACTTACTTCATTATACTTATCAAAATCAAGTATTGCATTGATTGGGCATGAAAAGAATATATGGTTAAGATCTTCCTCTTGACCGCATTCGCAATAGGGTGTATCCTGGATTCCAATCTTATATAGAACCGTTTTGGCCATTACACACATATTACAGCAAACTGCACAACTCCAATTAAATGCAACAAATGTGGAGGCAACCACAACACTCTAAAATGCAGCTCACAACAACCACCCAAATGTGCATTGTGTGTTGCTGAAGATCATGGAGCATGGTCCTTTAAATGTCCCCGGAGACCTACACAACCAATTCAAGGTATTCCTAACACAAAAATCAAAAGTCTAAACAAAAGATCCTCCGAAATAGATTCTTCAGTTACAAGTAAAAATAGAATTCATGCTCCAACAACAATCCATGACACAATCATTAACACTTATATCCGTAAATTAAATAAAGAAACCAATACAAACAGGGAATACCTAATAAAAAAACTAAGAGATAGATTTATAACAGAATTTAAAATAGACACTACGGCAGTTTGGTCTGGAAATAGACTTTATATTCTGATGTTTGACCTGGAAAACCCAGGGGCAGAATCACCCACCCAACCAATCCAAAGTGCTAACAATTCACAATTTAATGTCTAACATAAAGATCTTCTATACCAACGTAAATAGCTATGCCAATAAAAAACTTACTATTGATAATTATCTGGAAAACAACAAAATTAACTGTGCTCTTTTTGTGGAAACAAAAACAAAGGCCTCTACTAATGTGAAATACAAAAATTGGGATATTATTAAGTTTGATGGTAATATTATTAACAACAATGTGAGAGGCGAAACCCTAGTGCAGGTCGAACCCTTTCTTCGAATGGGTAAAGCCAACCGACCAACTATAAATAATCCATTAAATGAGGTGACAACACACTTTACTATGTCATTCCAAGACGACAAAATACACATATTCCTAATATATGTCCACCCACCTTCTGGTATTGAAGAAACAATATTTACTATGGCAACACAATAAAAATATGCAATGATTATAGGAGATTTTAATTTCAACCCGGCGAAAAAACGGCAGTTAAACAATTTTTTAAATAATACAACCTTTTTGCAAGCTGCAATTCCACCTATTTTTTAATGGCAAACAACCCAGACTCGACACCAGATGGATTACTGTATACTGAAAACCTCCACCATAATATTGTAAATATTGATGTTCATCCAGATATTGGCTCCGACCACCTGTCATTGGAAATAACATTTAGTACCAACGTGACTCCATCTACAGATCAAACAAGAGTGAATTTTCAAAAATGTAACATAAAAGCGGTAAATAATGTCATGCTGAGATTTATAGAAGAACCGGAACAGAAAAGATACGGCCCGGTACAAATAACAAAATTTAATCAAAAACTAACCGAAACCGTACTGCAAAACTCACCAACCCAAAAAATTCGATACTACTCTCATACTCTTCCACTATTTATCATAAGGCTTATAAAAACTAAGAGACGTATGTATAGAGAATATAGAATTAATCCTACACCTGAACATAAAAGAAAAATTAACGACTATAACAAAATATTCAAAATCTTATTCAAATGTACAGAAAACAAAAATGGCTAGATGCTTGCAAAAATATCGAACAAGGAAGAAACTACTGGCAAGAAATAAAAAAACTAACTAAATACAATACCACTGCAAACATCCCAACACTTACTCAGAACGGAAAAGATTATTCAGAAGACAAAGAAAAAAACTACCCCGAATATGATGAAGCCAACTACAACTCAATAAATAATTGGTATAACGAATATTTTAATCAGCCAAATGATAATATCGACAACACTACCTATGAGATTACGGAGGAAGACTACATGAACATTGTTAGCCGTGGTAAAAGCACTTCTTCAGGACATGATAATGTCACTAAAAACCTCATCCGCCATTTAAACCCCCAAATACATAGACATATTGCTAAAATGTACGAATATTGTTTGAACAACCACTACTTTCCTAAGGAATGGAAATCAGGTATCATGATTACACTGCCAAAACCTAATACATACCAGGCAATGCCTATAAGCTACCGTCCAATAACTCTTCTATGTGTATTAGGCAAAAACCTCGAAATCTTTATAAAAATTAATACAGAAAAAGCTCTTGATCCAAAAATTCCAATATACCAATTTGGATTCACAGAACAATGCTCTACGCAACATCCTACAACTATACTGACTTCCAATGTTCAAACCGCTCGTCTACTCAAACAACACACAGCAGCAAGATTTTTAGACATCAACAAAGCTTCTGATAGTGTTTGGCACAAAGGTCTGCTCTATAAGCTGCATTTACTAAAATGTCCTCGTAAATTGATCCTTGTAATAAAAGGCTTCTTGGAAGAGAGAGACAAATACAAATCATAATTAATAATTCTTACTCAAACAGCTTTACACCAGAACAAGGACTCCCCAAGGATCACCATTATCACCATTACTATACAATATATATTGCCATGATATATACGACACAAACCAAGGAATCAATCCACATCAGTATATATTACAATTTGCTGATGATACTGCACTGATAGCACATGCTAATTCCTTAAAACAGACTATAGAAAATTTGCAAGAGTTAATGAACACAACACTAACATGGTTTCATCAATGGAGGCTACATCCAAACCCTACAAAATCGCAGTTTATAATCTTCCATCATAATATTAAAGATAATTCCCCTACAATCAAGATACCCAATCTGGAAATTCAGCCCAAAGTGTCAGCGAAATATCTAGGAATAATAATTGATAATAAAATGAACTTTAATCAGCATACATCCAACATCAAAAAGAGGACTATAGCCAGAGCAAAACATTTTAGAAATTTAACATTTAAAGACCAGGGCATAAGCAGAACAACCGCTACCCGAATTTACAAATCCGTATGCAGACCCCTCCTTGAATATGGTCATACTATGTTCCTCAACCTAAGAAAAACAGCATTAAAAAACCTTGAAGTTGCTGAAACCACTTCAATACGCATTATAACAAAAACACGACATACAAGGAATCCCCTACACAATCCATCAAACCAGCTACTGTACAATATCACTCAAATCCAACCAATCTCGAACAGGCTAATACAATTATCCCAGAAATTTGCCTCGAAACAGCACAACATTGACCGCCTTCAACCATTGTGTACCCAAAGAACTATACACCAGCAACAGAATCCACCATATAGATTTCCAACAAGAACAATTTTTGAACAGCTACAAGAAATGAACAATCAATAACCACCCTTATACAAACATTTTTTTTGTCTATCAATTTTTTCAAAATTCTATACCTGTACCATAACAACGATTAAAAATTAATATTATTTATATAAAAATACTGGGCAGCAGGACCTAGGTCAATAGCCCATTGGCATAGTATATATGTATTGTATTGTGTCAATAAATGTCTTAATAAATAAATAAATAATAATATTAGGTAGAATGTCAGCTATATTTAGTTTGAAGCCTAACGGTATATTTAGTCCACAGCCTATTTTTGTTAATTTGTCTACATATTCATTTCCTGGGATATTTGAATGCCCAGGTATCCATGCTAGCGTTATGTTGGTACCATTTTCTCTAGCTTCTATAATTAGTCTTTTTGTGAGTAGGGATATGTAATCATTATTTGTGTCTATTTTTGTATTTTGTTATTTGAGTATAGCGCTTTGCGAATCTGTTAAAATTAAAGCCCTCTTTATGTTCTTTGTGAGGCAGATGGTGCAGGCCTTATTTATGGCTGCTATTTCTGCGAACATATGTTTGGATGTGGACTCCAAGTCCCACTTTCTCATTTAATTTTGAGGCGTCTGTGTAGATTAGTGTATAGTTTTTTGTAAGATTACTACTTTTTTCATTGAATTTACTTATGATGTTTATTTCAGATTTGTTTAATTCCAAATCAATAATTTTAGGTCTATTTGTTTGAAAGTCATAGTCAAGTTCAAAACAGGGGTGTGTGTCCGCTTTGTACATTTTGTTATCAAATGGTTGTATGTTGTCTAAAGCTTCTACAAGGTATGGAGTTTCTTTGTTGTGCCAATATGAATTATTTTCTAGTGTTGTACTTTTAATGTCTTTTAAAATCTGTATTAAGGGATGGTTTTTTATTTGATTTATTCTTGTTATGAATTTTGAGCTGAGCCATTTTCTTCTGGATTCCATATCAATTTCGGCGGTTTCCGCTAGTAGGGCATTTGTGGGTGTGCTTTTCATGCAATCAGTGATTATTCTTAGCCCTTGATAGAAAATTTTGTTTAGGTTTTTTTGGGAAGTTGGTTTCAAGAGTATTGCACCATAGTCTAAATGTGATTTTACTATACCATTAAATGCCATCTGTAAGGATTTCGGGTCTGCGCCCCATGATAGCCTTGAGAAGGTTTTAAGGATATTTATACCTTTACGGGCTAGATTTTATGTTTATCATATTTTCTATTTGTTTATTCCACTTTAAGTGATTATCAATAATTATGCCTAAATATTTAACATTATCTTTAAATTGGATGATGCTATTATTTATATTAATATTCGGTGGTTTATCTCTTCGGTTGCCTTTTGTGAACCATACAGCCTCACATTTTTCTTTAGATAATTGTAAGTTATTATTTATAAGGCAATTATTTATAAGATTTAGGTTTAAATTGATCTTCTCGAGTAGTAGGGCCATGTCGTCCGCATATCATAGTAGTGTGGCATTCTCCGGTATTATTGTAAATAGTTCTTGAATATATAAATTGAATAGTATTGGGCTTAGAGGTGATCCTTGTGGTATTCCTGTCGATGTAGTTATGGGCCCATTCATATCTCCTTGATTATCCATGTTGTATATTACCCTATTATTTAGGAAGTTAAAATTAAATTGCATAATTCTATTGGTATGTCAAAGTCGATGAGTTTTTTGTATAGTAATTGATTATTAATATTATCGTATGCAGCTTGGATGTCTAAGAATACTGCTATAGCCGTTTCACCTTTACTGAATGCTAATTGGACAAATGAGGATACATATGCTACATTGTTTATTGTACCCATTCCCTTTCGAAATCCTGTTTGAAAATGTGTTAAAAGTTTTTTGTTTTCTATTGTCCATTCAAGTCTATTTTTAATCATTCCCTCTAGTAGTTTTCCATTGCAGGATGACAAAGCAATGCCTCTAAAATTATCTGGATTATTTTTATCTTTGGTTTGTTTTACTATTGGTAAAATCCATTGTTTTCTCCATTCTTCATGTATCGTTGATGTTTCTAAGCATCTGTTAAAAATATTGAGTAACATTTGTTTGGCATTTTGTGGTAAATTGTTGATCATTGAGTATGATATGTTGTCCATTCCGGTAGCTTTATCTTTCTTTCCATTTAAGCTTGATTCTAGCTCGTTTATTCTAAAATATTTAATGTTTTCTATATCTATAGATTTTATTTTTAATTCATAGATTATGTGATTATTGGAGACTTTATTTAGAATCTCTATAGCAATTGGTGGGGAGGGAAATGTATCTGAAAGTTGCATTGGCGTATTTGAAATTTTTTTAATAGTTTTCCAGATATAGCTTACACTCATGTCTCTATTTAAGTTTTCGCAGAAGTTTCTAAATTTTTCTTTTTTGTCTTTTTTAGATATCTGTTAACTTTTGCAATTGTTTGTTTAGTAGTTAGGAAGTTTTCCAGGGAGGGAGATGATTTAAATTTTTCAATGGCTTTTTTCTTATCAGAATTTGCTCTGAACATTTTTCATTCCACCATGGATTGCTTGGTGTTCCATTAAAATTGGATTTATAGGGGATTGTTTCTTCTGCGACATTCTGTAGGATACTATTAAATTGTTCGTATTCAATATTTCCAGTATCAAGATTGCTAAGTTCAATTATCAACAAATCATGGTATCTTTGCCAATCTGTTTTTGCAAAGTTGCGTTTTTGTCTTATGTTTCTTACTTCTACTCTATGTGATGACGCAATTACCTAATATGGTGCAAATTGTTGGATAATGATCACTGTTTCCAGGGTCTTCTATTATGTTCCATTGGCATTTTGGTGCCAGATTTTCATTTACTATAGTTAAGTCAACAGAGCTATTATTTTGGTTGGGATTTCCAAAGCGTGTTGGTCTTCCATCATTCAATAGGACATAATTTGTATTATCTAGAAATTCCATTATCATCTTGCCATTATTGTTTCTTTTGTCACTGCCCCAAAACTCGTGGTGAGCATTTAAATCGCCCATCATAATAACATGTCCTTCTAAATTTGTAAATATTTGTTCAAGGAAGTTAAGTGTTATTTGTTGTGTTGGTGGAATATATATATTTACCACATTATAGTTTCCTATTTTAATAATTAGGTATTGTATTGATGGAGTAGTATTAGTTTGATAATTGTAGATCACATCCGATACGTATTTTGTTTTAACCAAAGTCGCAATTCCACCATATCCATCCATTCTGTCTTGTCTGTAAATTTTATATTGTTTAATATTAGTGGAGTATTTTTGTTTAAGCCATGTTTAATTTAAAATCACTACATCTGGATTATATTGTTCTATAAAACTAATTAAATTTCCCCTATTTGAGTTAAAACTACGTATATTCCATTGCATTATTGTTAATTGGTAAGTATCCATTTTAAAGAAAAAAACAAAGTAATATTTTTGCTATTTATAATAAATACATTTGTATTATTGTTAATTTTTTATAGGGGTATTTATTATGTTATTCTTATTTCTTATTTTAATTTATTCTGTATATTGATTTGTATTATTGTTAGGTTTATCTCTCTCTCTATCTATTCCTCCAGTGTTTAAATATCTCTCATTATCTGTTTTGTTGCTTCTGGAATTTGTGAGATTTTTAAAAGAAGTTCTTTATCACTTTCATTAACTGATTGTGTTAAGTTATCTAATAAGTTTTGGGATGATTGCGTGGTACTACAGCTAGGCCTTGTAATTGTCAAGTAATTGTCCGGAATTTGTGGGCTTTCTCGAGAATTAGGAAAAAGTAATTGACTATTATGGGCGATTCTATCGTATCCTTGGCTTGGCGTTATTTTCCTTTTTGGGGGTGTTCCGACAGCCTGTCGGTAGGTTCTTTTATTATTTTGATTACTTCCATTAATTTGTTGTCTTTGGTTGACATTTATTCTATTGGGTTCTATTCTATTTGGTAAGGTTGGAAAATCTTGTCTGTTTGCTGTGAATCCGCTACTATTTGCGTTAATCTTTGGGATCTGAATATCCGCATTGATGTATGTTTTGTTTTCAAAAGCCATCAATGTCTTAATATTTTGTTGTCTTATATATTCTGGACAAGTTTTGTGGTATGCTTTGTGTTCCGTACTTTTGCAATGTAGACATTTAGTTTCGCATTCGAAACTTTCATCCTCGTGGTTTTCCCTACCACAATTAGGGCATTTTTTTTCCTTTGCATTGATTTCTAGTATGTCCATACTTATAGCATGAAAAACATTGTGTTACTGGTGGAACATACGTAACTACTGGTAAAGATAGGCCATAGATGGTTATATATTTGGGGAGAAATATTCCTTCAAAGGTAAACAGAACTGTGGCTGTAGGTACATATTCTGATTGTCCGTCCTGTTTTATTCGGCGATTCATTCTTTTGACATTAACTATTTTATATGGTGATTTTGTTTCCTTAATAAGTTCTTCTAAGTCCATTTGAGGATCTATTTGACGTACTACCCCCTTACAAAAGACGTAATTAAAAGGAATATATAATTTGTACCCTTGTTCTTTTAATTTTTTGTCCCTGATTAGGTTGTTTGCTGCTTCATAATTTGTAAATTCAACAGAAACTCGGTTTTTTCCCTTTGATGCTATTTTATTTACATATTTTATTTTTAAATTAAGAATTTCTTTTGCAATTTTTAAATGATTGTATTTACTAATGTTAAAGCCTAGTTTTTCTGTTGCTTCTATGTAAACTGTAAACGGACCCTTATCAGTAATTCTATAAAAGTAATTTTTTTGTGGAGTTTGTCCCTGTTCACCTTGAGTATTATTATTTATATTGTTGTTGCCAATGGCACCTATCATTTCTAATATTTGCTGTTGAGAAAGATTATTTTCATTAATGGGAGGGTCCGAGCCCCCCGGTTTGGCTAAACATGCTTATAATTTATTAAATTATGACTTTTAAGCAACCCTTATATCTAAGACTCACCAAAATAAGCTGGGGAAAAGGAAGATTTTAGGAGCACTATCACAACGATGTTATCGCGATGACGGTTAGAATCGGAATCTTATTATGATTTAAAAAACGTTTGAAACAATTATTACTATTACATATTCTATTCTAAATATACAACGTGTTTTGTGTGCTCTACAAATTTTCTTTGTTTTTTGTTGTTTTATTAAGAACAGTATAGTTGTGTTGTGGCTTAAAACCTTCGTAGCAGTGTGTACGACAAGCTAATTTAAATTGCGAAAAAAGTTTTTCCGTGGTCGCCATCCAAAGTAATAATAACAATAAGTGAAGAATTTTAATAAATGCATAAAAAATAAAAAAGCAGATTCAATTTACTATCGACCTTATCACCGATTCGGAATTTCAGTCGGGGAGTTTTAGCGTTGTGATACGTTATTTAATTTTCGTCATGCTAAGGTTTAAATGTTGCAGGAACAAAGACTTTTCAAACTTTATTTGCATTGCGTGTCATTCAGTTTTTCACCCTAGCTGCCTTGAACGCTTGTCCTCTATAAAATTAGGCGGTTACAGAATATTATGTTCAGAAAATTGTCAGCAGTTGCATAATGAGCAAGAAGATCAAAATGAGCAGTTTAAAACGCGGATAGAGGTATTAGAAAAGGAGCTGAAGGAGAAGGGAAAATATATTGATAGACTCAGACGTGGCAGTCAGAGCTTTGAGTTGGAAGCATCTGAAGCCGAAAAAGCTTTTTCCGCTCAAATTTCACATTTGACTTCTGAAATTAAAACGATGCAGGCTAAGGATGCCCAACTGACCTTGACAGCTGAAGAATATAAGGAAATGAATCGCGTTTTAAAAGAAGAACTTTCTGAATTAGAAAAGCTAAATAAAAGTTTGTTAACTTCAATCAAGAGTTTGGAACTTCAAAATGAACTCCATGTAAAGGACATTGAGGAACTAAAAATAAATTTGGAGAAACGACATGTGCTTGCGAACCAAGTTGTGCAAGAAACGGAAATCAACCCAATTTATGAGACCAGTCTAAAAAGACGGGACCAAATTTTGATAATTGGAGGAGACGGAGCTAGGGGGACCGGATATTTGCTTAAACAATCCACTGGTGGTCGATACGACATAAACTGTCAACATCACCGAAAACGTTCATTCAGTGAAATCGTTCATCTGTGTAAGACCTTATGTGAGAATTTTGGTAAAGGTGATTTTGTGCTTGTTTTCATTTCAAATTATGATGCTCTCCAAGGTAAGCAAATACTAAAAAGTGACTTGGACGAATTACTTAAATTAACGGCAAATACTAATCTGATAATTGTTGGTTGTGGCTACAGCACTCGTCGTCCAGTGCTTAACGAATTTTTACATAGGCAATACTGTTTTCTACGGAATTATTTAACTAATAATAGTGAAGATCTTTTCATACCCATCTTTGGTACTACTTTTGATGGGAACATGAACTACGAGACCAAGAGTGAACTTATCTCTTTTCTGGTGAAGAACTATATAGCTCCAAACACATGCCAGGACAATTTTTTATTCAACCGGTGGAAGGAAAAGCTTCAAACATATTAAATATGTCGACTTATTATTATCAGAATGTCGGGGGATTACGAACGAAAACAAATAACTGTAATAATCTCAGTAATAATTGTATAAAAATTTTAAATTTTAATGTGCAAGGCTTGTCCACTACTAAGATAGATAAAATTAATGTCCAGCTTAACCTTTCTCAACCTGATGTTTTATGTTTATCTGAACACTGGCTCAATAGCGAACACCTTGAAAGTATTAATTTTGAAAATTATAAACTAATAAGTGGGTTTTCTTGTAGGATTCAAATCAGGGGGGCGTGTGTGTGTACGCGTTGAAAAATTGGATTTAAGGTGTGTCCCCATTCATGTGGCCATTGAGAGACATTTTGAGGTTGTCGTTGCTGTTTTGGAGCCACTGAACACCAATTATAGGATTTATATTATTTCTTTCTACCGAACACCAGATGGTGATTTGAATTCGTTTCTGGATAGTTTCGATTCTCTTGTGTCAACTTTGTATGGAAGCAATCACTACTTTATTGTGTGTGGGGATATAAATGTAAACTTACTTAGTAGTAATCAGGCGTGTTTAGAGATTCAGAATACATTTGCCCAGTTTAATTTAGAAAACAGTATTAATGAACCAACACGTTTAACAAGTCATTCAGAGACTCTGATCGATGTAGTGTTTTCAGATCTGAGGGTTGTTGATGTTAGCGTTTAGGATACGTTTTTATCAGATCACACGTATCAGATATGTACATATGAACTGCCATGTTTGGTAGAAGGTTCTCGTAGTAACACTTTTTACTTTCGTGATTTATCTGAGGCAAACTTGTCAACATTTAAAAATATATTAATTAATGAAAACTGGCAATCTATGTTTTCAGCTTCTAATTTCGCTCATAAGTTTTTATTATTCTATTCTACGTTCTTGTTTCACTTTAATTATGCCATAACATTTAAGAAAAATAGGGGTGAAGGCAGAAAATTTAAATGGTGCACACCAGAGTTAAAAGAATTGCATTGTATGGTGTGTGAAATGCATAAACTAAGTAAATATTACCCTGATAATGTTGTATTGCGGAAAAGATATGGCCAATTAAAGGTATTATATGAGCAAAAGTTGAAGAACACAAAAAATAATTTTAATGATAGGAAAATAATAAATGAATCACGAAATAACAGTAAAAATAGAAAGCAAAAAGTTAAGGAAATTTTATTCAATGACAAAAAAATTACTGACATTCAGGATATCTGTAATATATTCAATTGTTCTTTTTTGACGTTCGAATGTCTGGAACCAAATTTTGATAAGGTTGTTCTTCAGCCCAACATATCAAATAGTATGGTCTTATGCCCTGTCTCACAGGGTGAGGTAAAGAAGATAATTGCAAGAACCACAAGGAAACCAGCGGCAGGAATTGATGAGATAAGCGGCCGTGTACTGAGGGCTGTTGCTGATGAGATTGCAGGACCACTAGCACATATAATTTGTGAGTTTTTTTCTACCGGTTGCTATCCGGAGGAATTAAAGATTTCAAGGTCTATCCCAATTTTTAAAAATAAGGGATCGCCATTGGATCCGTGTAATTGGCGCAATGTTTGTGTTCAAAGTCAAATTGCTAAGGTTATTGACAGTGCTTTCAATTCTTAATTAATTGAGTTTTTAAAAAAATATAAATTATTGGGAAATTTTCAAAATGGTTTCAGAAAGGACAAGTCCACTATAACAGCGATTAAAGACCTCTGTAAATTTATTTATGACACCCTGAACTTGAAGGCTCATCCAACAGCACTGTTTTTTGATCTTAGTAGAGCATTTGATACTGTAAACCATGAGCTTTTGTTGCAAAAGCTGTATGTGTTGGGGGTAAGAGGTGTTGCTCATCAATGGGTAGCATCGTTTTTAACTAATAGAAAGCAGGCAGTGGTAATAAATAAATGCAGGTCAGATGTTGGTAATGTACGGACTGGAGTTCCCCAGGGCTCTATTCTGGGACCCTTACTGTTTATAATATATATCAACGATATGCCTTTGATCTGCCCCTCCCCAATGAAAACGATTGTTTATGCCGATGATACAAATTTTTTAATTTCCGAATCCACTATGGAAGCAACCGTTACGAGGGCAAATCAATCGGTGGTTGAATTTAGTGACTTGTGTAAAAATAATGGGCTAGTATTAAATTCAAGCAAGACATTTTTTATGAATTTCCTTCCAAAGAATGCAAAAATTTCCCAGAGTTGGTTAATTAAAGCAAATCATCGATCTATCGCTCAGGTTGAAAATATAAAATTTTTGGGGGTTACATTTGATCAGAAAATGACATGGGAGAGCCATATTAACAATTTAACAACTAAATTAAGTAAATCTTGCTTCTTGATTCGATACTTAAGGGTATCCGTTTCGCTAAATGTGTTAAAATTGGCATACTATGGTTTGGTTCAGTCACATATATCATATGGTTTAATATTTTGGGGAGCTTCAGCATATGTTAATAGAGTTTTTGTTTTGCAGAAAAGGATTGTCAGATGTGTGTTAGGTTTACCACCGGGTGCGCATTGCCGACAAGCATTTTTAGATTTAGGAATTTTAACTCTCCCGTCTCTCTATATATACCTTCTAATAATTTATGTAAGACAGAATGAGGCTGAATTTGAAAGGAACTCTGATATTCACAATTATAATACAAGAACTAATAACCACCTACACCTTACATATTCTCGCTTAAGTGTTGGCCAGAGTTCTCCGACATTTAAAGGAATTATTTTTTATAATAAATTTTTGCAACTTTTTGGTAGTTTTGAAAATAATACGCTTCTGAAGAATACCTTGCAGAATTTCTTAGTGGAACAAGCCTTTTATGATGTAAATGAGTATCTGTCAATGTAGGTGTTCCATTGTTTTTGTGCTTTATTTTTATAGTCTGTATTTTAATGAAAGTCTGTTATCATTTAAGTGTGTAGCAAATTAGTATTTTAATCTCTTATTGTGCTTATTTTATTTTATTTATATATTTTTAAATCTAGACTTAGTGTATGTTTGTATGACAAGTCCGATAAGCTATTTCTTTTATTTGTAATGGCTTGAGTGATGAATAAAGATTACTTTACTTTACTGATATTGGCCAATACCGATATAGGTCGATATTGCACTTTCTATATCTGCGATGATTGCCGATATATCGATACTGAAATCGGTATCGATTGAACCCTGATATTAACTTAAATATTGCTTAAGTACCTTCAAAGCTGTGTTCTTTCGAAAACTTCGTTTTACGCTGGAGCTCCTTATTTCCGATATTTGCTGACTTAATTAATTAATAACCATGAGTTAAAGAACTCAGTTGTTTTTTATTTTTGAGTATTACCGAAATGATAAGAATTTTTGCCAAATATTTGACTGGAACTTGTTTCTACCGGATATCTTAAAAGTGGGGAAGTCTATTCAATTAGCAGATCTAAGTTATTCCAGAAAAAAAATGTTTCACTCTATAAAGAGTTATGGCTTAAAAGCTAATGTTAAAACATAAAAACCCATATTTTTGTTATATACTTTAAAAGAAATATGAACCTCATTGTTTAAATAAATTATTTCTTTATGGACCAGCCATTTTAAATACATCATATTCATAATAATACACATACACTCATATACATAAAATACTTCAAATAAATAAATCTGTGTAAAATATCTTTTGTTTTATTTTGCTTCTAAAACTATTAAAAGTGTTGTTAAAAAGTCAAAGTCCTTACAGACTTTAGTGGCTTGATTACAAGACCTACTTATGCTGGACTGTAATCCATAATTTGTTCTATGGTACTCAAGCTTAAAATAGCATTGTTATGTAGGTTTTTTTGTGGCACATTAAAGTTTATAAGGTTCAACAGCTCGGGACAATCAACCATAGAATTAACAATCTTAAAAAGTAAACATGGGTCCAAAAATACTCTGCGCTGTTCTAGAGAAGACAAATTTAAAAGCTTAATGATATTACTATAATCGATCTCTTCAATGGGCACTCCAATTTTAAATGCAATAAATATTAAGAATCTTTTTGAACCCTTTTAAGCTGATGTATATATGTTTTGTAATGAGGTGACCATATCTGGCAGAAATTGATCTAATAATAAACAGTACAAAGCTTTAAAACAATTAAAATCAGAAAATTCCTGCTATGTATGCTTAAAGTAGAGAGTAAAGATTTTAAAAATGTAAATTCAATAAAACTGTTGTATACTTCGTTAGTAAGACACCTTTTGTAAAATTGTTCTGTTGTTTGGAATCCATATTATGAGAAATATGTTAAAATGTTAAATTCTGTTCAGAGAAAGTTTTTAAGATACATTGCCTTTAAATTGCGTATTCCCCAGGAAACAATAAATTTTGAAGATCTTGAAAAATCTATTAATATACAAAGTTTGAAAGTTAGACGTGAAAATGCTGATGTATTGTTTCTTTTTAAACTAATTCATGGGAATGTGCAATGTAGTGAACTGCTCTTTTCTGTAAATTTCTTTGTTTCTTCAAGGACATTAAGGCATTCTGTTACCTTTCAAACAAATTTTCACCAAAGGTCGTATGGGCAATTTTCCCCAATAAATAGATTGATGAAGCATGCCATGCTTCGAAGGATTATGAAGTCCAATGTTTTATAGATTAAGGCTTCATATTGTTTTATTTTTTTAATGTGTATATTTTGAATTTAATTTTAGATGTTGTTTTCTTGTACTTGTATTCTTTTTTGTAATAGGTAGCTAACTTTAATCATTAGTAGCTTGTTATTTTTTACTGCTTTTTAAGTATTTTGGTGGTTAACTAAAATATAAAATTTTAGTCATGAATATTTGTTAATTAAAAAGCTTAGTACTAGATATATATGTAGATGCTTGTTATTTAAAATTGTAATTGGGCAATGCCCGTTAATGAGCAAATAAATAAATAAATAAATAAATAAATAAATAAATAAATAAATAACAAACCCCAGAATCTTAAGTGCCCTACTTGTGTTTTAGTTTATATGATTATTAAAAAAAAAGTTCTTTATCAAAGCAAACTCCCAAGATCCGTTATACAGTTAACCCTGTGTGTGTTAATTTTTCGAATAAACTGTATAGATTTACATTATTCTGTGTTAAATTCCATTATGTTTATTTCACACCAATGAATTGATTGATCAATATTTATTTGGAGTTTATTACAATCCTCAATTGATTCGACATTTCTACATATCTTTAGGTCTTCTGCGTGCAGCAGTAAGGAGGAATGACAAGTGATAAAATGTCATTAAGTTTAGATGGACATTCAAGAAATTATATCTTTATAGATTTTCTAAATTATGTTTAATAATAATGTGTTACTAGAAATTATAAATCTGACATAAAACTAAGGTTTAAAAACTTTACTTAAGAGTAAAATTCCTTAAGACAGTTTATCATAAAGTTAAAACTTGTAATCAGCCAGTTAAGTATCGTCGACATTTCTGTGGAACATAGTATACAAGACACACATTTAATATCATAAAAAACACTCTTATTGATTGATACATAATTTAAAAGAAAATTTGGCATATCTGTTAAACCACTGGTTTTATTTATTAATCATCGGGCAATTTGCCCAATATAAAGAGAAATATTCAAAAAAATATACCTAAATAAAAAAAAAGTGCAATCTAACATATGTATCAAAAACAATATAAAAATAATTTATAAATAGATAATTGATAAATTAAACAAAAAAACAAATCTTTATATCACAGACTAGGTTCCGAGTAAATTACAATAATTAACAATTAGACTGATAACAAAATAAAAGATCATAGTTCATACTAAATATCCTGAATTGCTTACCAACATCTGCCACTCATCTACAGGTCCTAAGCTCTTTCTTAAACAATCTGCGCCTCTAGAATTCCAGTTGAACTGATTTAATGGTCCTTCTAACAAATTTTTACATATTATACAGTGGATTTCTTTAATGTCCCCCTTTTATTTTTTAAACGGATCAATTCAAGTAAGTAAATTTTTGGAATATAAAATTGATACATAAATACTATATTTCATAAATTGACAGATAAAATTTTTAAGATGGCGGTTAGGCGCCAATTTGGAAAAACAAGTTAAATGAAAAGAATATAAAGTCAATAACTTTACCAAAAAAAAACCTTACTTTAAAAATTACCTAATTACCTGATTTGGACGGCCATATTTCCAAAACTAATAAAGTTAGATGTACTAAATCCAGTATTTTCTTAAAGCTCTTTAGAATATCTTTTTAATGGTAGTATTATACAGGGTGCTTAATAAAAAAATATATACTTTTTACCCTGTAAATTATCACAAGTTTTAACCATTAAAAATATCTTTTAAAGAACTTTAAAAAAACACCATCTTAGGTAAATCTAACTTTATTAGTTTCGGAAATATGGCCATTTACACCAGGTATTTAGGTAATTTTTAAAGTACCACCATTTTATATTAGGGAATGGCATTGACTTTATATTCTAGGGTTATAAAGTACTCGTCAGGAGCTTTAAAATGATGTGCCACAAGACCCCCTTTCCATCTAACATTTTTTTCCAAGCCCAGCCGACAACTTGAAATTTTCATCTGTCAGATTCACTTTAAAATATAGTATTTATGCATCAATTTCATATCCCAAAGTTTAACTTTTTTAAATTGATCCGTTCAAAAAATAAAAGAAGTCCCACCTTAAAGAAATGCACTATCTGTATATAAATACCAGAGTCTATTGCCAATGCTATTTTTAAACCTTTATATTATTTAACGTTTCGTTTCTTTAATTTCAGCCAAGCTTCATATTGACAAAAAGCAAATATCAGTTGGTTTTATTGGATACCCAAATGTGGGAAAGTCATCAATTATAAACACTCTTAGAAGCAAAAAGGTGTGCAAGGTCGCACCAATTGCTGGTGAAACTAAAATATGGCAGTATATTACACTCATGAAAAGAATATATTTAATTGATTGTCCAGGTGTAGTCTATCCCTCAGCTGAAACAGATACTGAAAAAGTGTTAAAAGGTGTGGTTCGAGTAGAACTTATAAACAATCCTGAAGATTATATTCCAACTGTCTTAGAAAGAGTTAAAAGGGAATATCTGGTTAAAACATATAAGATAGATGATTGGAAAGATTCCATTGATTTTCTTGAAAAGATGGCAAGACGATCAGGTAGACTTTTAAAGGGTGGTGAACCTGATATAACAAGTGTTGCTAAAATGCTTCTCAATGATTGGCAAAGGGGAAAATTGCCGTTTTTTGTGTGTCCTCCAGGATATGAAACAGGATTATCTAAAGATCATGAAAATAAGGATGACACTAATATAAATGTAGTCCAAGATTTTAGTAAGATAAGAGTGGGTTTAGCTTATGAGGGAGAAGATGTTAAGGAGTTAGAGCCCATTAAAGATGTTGAAAAGGCAGTTAAAGAATATAAAGAAACCACAACGGATAACACAGAAAAAAATAGTCTTCTAGACGGTGATAGTAGTTCAGTGGCTGATAGTAACTGTCAAACAGATACAAATAATGATAATGAAATGTCAGATGATTCTTCAGATATAAGTTTTTATTCTGATATGGAAACCAATGAAGATAATGAATATGCAGTGTCTGCAAGTGGAGAATTTCAAGTGGAAAAAATTTCAGCTAAGGGTAAAAAGGATTAGTAGATAATACAAAACCAAAACTGACTAGTAAACAGAAGAGGGCATTGGAGAGGTCGCAAAAACGAAAGAAGATAGGTAGCAATTTCTATGAAGTAACTAATGTTAAAAATAAAAATAGAAATAAGAAAAGGATTTAAATAAAAGTTAACAAAATATATGAGATTTTTATTAAAATAAAATCGTCAATTATGCCTCAATGGATATATTTTTGTATATTTGATTGTACAATTGGTCATGTTTTCATAAATAATTTCAAAATATAAATACAAGATTCGAGATCCAAATTTTTACATATAAATATAATAAATACTTAAAAATATTTTTTCGTAAATTAAATAAATTATGTCTGAGATAGCAACTGTGTTGTTTCTGGCAGTGTCAGGTCCATAAGTAGTTGCAGGCGTTGAGTAATTTTTGTGATAAACATGTTATATTTGGCCGGTTTATTTCTCCACTGAACGCATAAATAATATACTGGCACACCTAAAATATAAAGTAAAAAAGTTAAATACGAGTAACGTAAAAGTCCCTATTATAAGACGACATTGTCCTCTTTTATGATACATCAAAAAAATTATAAATTTACTAAATTATTACGACATTATACTCTTTATAAATTTAATTAACACAATATTTCATTATTTTTAAAAGTGATCAGAAAGTTCTGCGGTGAATTTTTGTTAAAAGTTTATATAAAAAAAATGTTTAAATACCTAGTTGCTTATCTGCTTTTAAAACCATGACTGAAAAAAGTGAGTTGAAAGTAACGGCCATACAACGTTTGAATCCGATTAAATTACATTGTTTATGACATTAATAGTTACAATTTGTAAATGAATTGAAAGCTAAAGAGTCATAGATTTTGGTTTTTATGCTTTTTCCCATAATAATATTTTATATTTTAGTGTCTCATAATACCTACAGTTATAAACTTTAAAGTACCAATGTATGAGACCATTTCTCCTGGTTTATGAGACACCTTATATTTATAACATTGTATACCAATAAGCACCATTAATTAACAAAATATTATGGTTCTATAATATAAAGTACAGATTTTAGCACAGGCTCTAATATTTTCCTACAAATAAGTATTTTAAGTTAAATAACGTAAGATAATCAACCTAAACTAAAAATATAACATTAGCAATTATATTAACTAAATATTTTTAGTAATTTATCAAATTTCATGTACCTTAAATCATGGAATCAAATAAAAGTTTCATATTAAATAAGAGCCAAATTGAAAGAAAAACTTTTTAGCTTTCTTTTAATAATGGAAAATAACCAAAAATTAAATGTGACAAAAACTTTAAAAACCTAATTAAAATTATCTAAATGAATAGCTTTTTGGTTGACTTGAGATAATTGAACAAAAAAATAAAAATAAAAACCAACTACGATCTGTAATTACTTATAGAAAAAGTTTTAAGGGCAATAAAAGACACATAACTATTTTTGAGAAAACCAGTTTTTATTTATAAAGTAATATTTGTTCTCATACTGAGTAGAAAAAAATAGTCTAGAATAAGTGAAATATGTCTAGACACTGTTATTATACTTAAAAAATATAATTTTATTGCTATTTAATTATTAAAAACTTTTAATGCCACTATTTAATTTCAATCAAACTTGTTGTCATGTTAGTCAACTTGTGTTGATCAACAATTTATGGTTAAATTCGTTTAATTTACAAAAGCTTTCTTATTTATCATTCAATGACCACAAAAATTACTTACATATATAGCTTTTATCATCCCAAATTATTATTAAATAAACAACTGAAAATAAGTTGTATTGATAATTTAACTATCTCAAAAAGAAGTACCTGCATCATAAGACAAAAACATATGCTTTTTGAGTGTCTCATAAATAGGGGCATTGCCACTGAGGTCCCTCTAAACAATACTTATTTTAATTAATTTTCAAATAAAAATTGCATTACAAACTATTAATTTGATAATTAATTTAATTTGTTCATCATAAAGTTATTGTCTAATGCAATTAAAACTTTTTTCTACAAATAGACCTAACATTGGTAAAAGTGTACCAAATACCGTGAAATATTTTTTGTTATCTTTGGACAATCCACGAAGGCTAAAAGCCTAAATACTAACGTACCGTGGGTGTCTTAAGCAGGGTAAGAAGAAGTTTGTTAACACGGGACTTAAAAACTTGACGATTTGGGGGAAAGGAAAGACCTCCGCTGGCAGTAGGTTCCACAGTCTAGAAACTCCAGGGATAAAAGAACGAACGAAATAGGAAGTTCAGGGCCTGTCCAATTGGACCGTATAGGGATGCATACGTGCGGCACCGCGAGTTTCTCTGTTATGTCTCATAATAAGGAGTTTTACCTTAATCAATTTGCAAAACTATCTGCATGAAAATATTGCTCACTTCACATTTCCTTATGTACACCTTTTAGAAGTTAATAGAGATTATCAACATAAATTTAAAATTTAAATGATATAAATTTTATTTTAATAATTTAGTATATTTATTTTTTAACTTTTTGTTAACCTACTTTTTTTATAGACCATAGTACTCAGTATAGTGAGAACATTTTAACAGCGCAAATTCGGTACCCTTTGAAAATAATACAAAAAAACATAAAAAAGGCCGCCTGCAATCGGACTATTTTATAGAGAGGCGCCGCTATCCTTTACAGCGACGCGCCGATACACTATGGGATAGAAATCAATTATTTTGGCCAAAAAGCAACTTTGAAATTTTAATGGCTCATGCTGTGTATTCAAGTAGATACTCCAAACTACATGTACACAAAATTATAAAAGGTTTTGACGACTTCTTATGGGATAATAAGAAAATTAAAGATGTATTTTAAGTAAACATAAATAAACAATATTTAATCAACTAAGTTTTTATTAGCCTTGTTTACTAAAAAAAGTAAAAGAATTTAAATAATAAGAGCTATTGTTGTGTTTCCGATGCAGTCTCGCGAGTCTCGCTACTTTTGTCAAAGATTTTTTTACCTTTTTCTTTATCAGTTTTTGTACTTAAAATTGCCTTGCTACTTTTTGCTACTTTGAGTGTAAGTACAAATAAAAGATTTTTTTATAAATTATTCATTTAAAAATGTAATATGCTTTATCCTACACTGTATATCTTAAAAGATAAAAGCATTCTGATGAAAGGTATGGATTTTTCAGAATCTACCCAACAAAACAGTGTTTTTTATTTTATACGTTAAAAAATAAAAAAGTTATAAAGATGTAACTCTATTACGCTTCTAAGAATAATTTAAAATTATTTTTCAGATTTGAATGGTCATATTTCCAAATATAATTGAGATACACACATCAAATGTATTATTTTTTTTAAAGCTTTTTAAATTTTTTATTTTTTTTGGTGGTAATATAATATTCAGGGTATTCCATTTAAAATAATCATACCTATTATCGTACCCTGTATATCATGTGAGATAATAATCATCCAATTACTGATTAGAAAACTACCGAATTAACCAAACAAGCTGATATTTTAGTTTATTTTGTAGAATTAAAAATATTAATGATAAGGGAGGTGTAAATTTATAATAAATAAGTTTTAGGTTCCCAAAAATCATTTGTAATAATGCTTAATATTTTATTCAATATTTCTCCAGTAAAAAGCACCTCATTTTAAGTTAGATTGGTAAGTTTCAGAATTTTGACCAAAAAAATTAATTTCTATCCCATAGTACGATAGCCAGCTGCATTAACCGGCATATCATAAAAGAAGTATAGCAAAGGCGACCGCGAAGACAAGCATGCCGATTTATTTGGTTTAAACTTTTTGTGATTTTTTTCTTATCAAAGAGCACCGAATTTACATTTTTAAATTGTTTCTTCTATATGTTAATTAAACTTTCTTATTAGGTTGATATATTGTTTTTATCTATTTAAAACATTGATATTTATTTGTTAATTACATTAAAACTAGAGTAATTTTTGATAGAGTTTTGTCATTGTAAATTATCATTTAGAAAATATCTTGTGTGACAGTGTCCATATATTGACTTAATTATATCTGTACCTTTTTTCAAAAATGTTCATAAAATATTTTTCTTTACCTGAACTGAGAAAAGATAAAATAAGAATCGCTATATAATAAACGGAGTGGGAAAATATTATTTTAAAAAATCTGCAAAGTAATTTTTTGTTTTTTTTTTATGTTATTTGTAATTTAATTAAAAATGTTATAGGAATCATTTATTTTCCTTTTAAATATTAATGCGGTAAAATAAATATACAGGGTCTTTATTTAAAAACTTACCACTCAAGTTATCTGCAAAAAGAGACATATTTGAGAAAATTACCGAAACACGTCGAGGTATCTAACCAGAACTTCAGCATAGTTAAAATTTTAATCAAAGATTTTTACAAGAAAAAGTTCTTATTTATATAAAGGTATTTATTTTTAGATATAGTTATGTATACAAGTGTTAAATAAACATGGGGCAATAATTTAAGGGATAATCCTTAACATTACATTACATGTTAAAAATTCATCATAGGAATAAAAAGCTTTCGATATTAAAAAGTTTTTCATTTTTGTTTTGAAATTTTTAAGTGGTGGCTAAAGTAATACTAAAAGGTAACCATGAAGAGTATAAAATAAATCCAAAATTAAAAAATAAACAATTTTGACCTTAGTAAATAAAGAAAATGACGATTTCCGATAAAACCGAAGCTAGATACGAAGAAAATTTAAGAGACAAAAAAGTTGAATGTTTACTTGCTTAATAGAATAGAGTAATCTAAAAGAAGCCAAAAATGAAATTATCGATCTTAAGGAGGCGAATAATACTCCCAGTTCATCCAGGCTGAATTCGGACAGTGTCATCAGTGACGCTTCAGCGACTGTAAATGATAAGGCAATTTATTTTTTTATGCTACTTAGCCCTCCAAGTAAAGACCACCTGTTGGAGCCAGTACCTGTTAGAAGACAGATTCTTATAGTAGGCGACTGGAATGTTAGGGGATTTGCCTCTATCATTAAGTCCAAAAGCCATTTTAAGTGTGATATTAATTGCCAAAGACTAGTAAGACCAGTTTTCGATGATGTAGCCAAGTGCTGTGTTGATTTGTCAAAGGGGTTTTCTAAAAATGATTTTATTATGGCATATTGGGGCTCTGAAAGTGCAGTCAAGGGTAAGCATGTGGATGCTAGGAGTTTGCGAGGTCTTTTGGATGCTTGTAAGGACACCGACTTGTTCCTGATAGGACCTTCATTGCACAAAGGGCGTCCTGTCCTAAATAATCTCTTACAGGAACAAAACGATTTCTTGTTTTCACTCGTTACTAAAAGTGCGGGAAGACACTTCTTCCCACTTACTTTGCTACGAACAAATGGTCTATTGTCCTACATTGATAATTGCAGAATACTTCGCGATATATGTGCCAAAATGATTAGTATGAGTTCTGGTAACAGAAACGACAAGAGTGAGGTCCAACAAAATTTTCGCTAGCCATCGACAGAGATCTGCCCTCTAGTAGCTTCGGAGAACATCTTTGTCTTTATTATCAAAACATTAGGGGGCTAAGAACTAAGTGCGATAAACTTTTAAGAAACACTTTACCATCTAACTATGACATTATAACAATAACCGAGACATGGCTAAATGAGAGTTTCCTAACGCCTGAATTTTTTTCTGGACATTATACAGTCTTTTGTCGCGATAGATGTTACGAAGCGCTGGATTGCCAACGAGGCGGAGGCGTGCTTATCGCTGCCCTAAATGATTACTCAGCGACTTTCATTCCAACTCACATTTTTCCTCAATCTGAAGATATATGGATACAATTCCGCGTTGCGGAGGTCAGTATTGTCGTGGCGTGTGTATATTTTCCGCCCTCCAGTGACGTTGAAGCATACCAACAGTTCTGTGATACTGCAGAAAACCTTAGGAACAGGTTTGACTCTTCGAAGTTTTTCGTATTCGGCGACTTTAATCTGCCTGCAGTCAGTTGGACGGTGGAGGATAACTTCATTACCCCTGAACATATCACAACTCCTTCTGCCGAGACCTTGATCGACTGTATGTTTTTCTTGGAGCTGCAACAGAATAACCTAATAACTAATGCCCATAATCGTGTGCTTAATTTGATTTTTTTGATACTTTCGATAATCTCTCTGTTTTGTTGTGCGATCAACCTCTGCTTCCCGCTGATGTTCACCACCCTCCTTTAGAGGTAACTGTTGATGTACACTTTGTAACCATAATTAAAAATAGAACTTCTATTAGCGTGTATCAATTTTGTAAGGCAAACTTTGTTGAACTTAACGATTTCTACAGCCACGCAGATTGGTCTTTTTTGACCTCCGATGATGAGGTGGATGCCTTGACTGATGCGTTTTATTCGAGAGTTTTTGAGGGAATAGACATGTATGTCCCAAGGAAAGTCGTTCAGAGCGAGAAATATCCCAAATGGTTCAGCAAACATCTAAGAAAGTTAATTAGTCAAAAAATGCACTGTACAAGAGGTTTAAGAGAACATGCTTGGATAGAGATTATGCTGCTTATTCGGATGTTAGACGTGACGTAAAGTTTCATACGGATTTGTGTTACTTGTCATTCGTCTCCAACACAAAGCATCTAATACCGGAGAATGTGAAACACTTTTGGTCATATATTAAAAATTTGAGACGAGATATAGGGATACCATCTACGATGAAGCTTGGTGATTTTGTCTTTGTCGACCCTCAGGATATCAGTAATGCCTTCGCGTCATATTTTCAGTCATGCTACAAAAGATATGATGCCGTTGATTTGGATGAGGTGGAGACTATGGAATTTGGAGGTATATTGAATTATCATGTCTTTAGTGAGAGTGAACTGAATGCCGGACTTAAGAACGTAGATCCGTCGAAAAGTGCTGGACCTGATGGAGTGCCTCCTATCCTCCTAAAAGAATGCCAATCTTTGGCCGGTCCTCTGGCCTCTGTCATAGTTTCAGCGATCTTTTGACGAGGGCCACTTTCCAACTTTATGGAAGTTTTCAAATTTGGTACCAATACACAAGTCGGGTGATCGATCTGAAATTTCCAATTATCGCGGAGTATCCACGTTATCAGCCATCCCAAAACTCTTTGAATCTATACTAACTGAAGAAATTTTCAACACATATCAAATGTATATAGCACTTCAACCTCATGGATTTTATCGGGGCCGTTGTACAGCGACAAACTTGGGTGTCTATCAGAGCTTTCTGGTAAAAACTCTTGAGTCGGGAAAGCAAGTAGATGCAGTATACACGGACTTGTCCAAAGCCGTCGATATCGTATGCCATCCACTGCTTCTAAAGAAGCTATCTGACATCGGCATTAGAGGCGCTTATTTAAAATGGATTAAGTCATACCTATCTGATCGTCGACAGCGCGTCGTTGTGGGTGGATTGACTTCTCGTGAGGTGGAGGTAACTTCTGGTGTCCCTCAAGGCTCCCACATCGGACCAGTTTTATTTTTACTGTTTATTAACGACGTGGTGTCCTGTTTTATTTATTTATTTATTTATTTATTAAACGGATACTCCATTTTTACATTTGTTTTCTACAATAAACTCTAAAAGTATAACAATAATAAAAATTTGACATGAGTGCTTAACAACTAGCTTTAACATTCCAGAATCAGTCTTTTTAGTTTGTTTCTAAATGAGTTGAGAGACAGACCAAAGAAGTCCAGGTTGGGAAACCCATTTACAGTCTTAACAATTCTATTCAAGGGCATGTTCTGAGCATGTAGGGTGTTATAATGCTTAGTAGACAACAGTGGTGGCATTCTTAAACTTCTAGGGGTACATAAAAATCAATGTTACCCAATATACTAGGTGATGCTATAATGTTATTTATAACCTTATAAAAAATAAAAGTTCGAAATACTGTCTGCGGTCTTCAAGCCTAGTTAAACCGTGATATGACCTCACCTCTTCCAAACTCAACAGCAAACCTCTTTGCGCCATACGGTATCTTAGGTGTTTTAAGAATTTCACCTGTATCGATTCTAAACGTTTTTTATGTATCTCGTAATAGGGACTCCAAACTAAACAACAATACTCCAATGCAGAGCGTACATAACTAACAAACAACATTCTCAATCCACATAGCCAACATACGATTGCTGAGACAATACTCAATGGGTGGCCATAACCTTAATTGTGTACAATCCATTGTTGATTTGGGAGTCACTTTTGACAGCACTCTCTCTTTCAATTTACATATTGAGCAAATGGTATTAAGGGCATTTCGACTTCTTGGATTTGTCAAGCGACACACTAAGCATATCAGCGACACCAAAGCCATAACATGCCTGTACAACAGCCTAATTAGAAGTGTCTTGGAATATTGCTCTGTTGTCTGGTGTCCTTTTTATAGGTTTAACATTGACAAGATTGAGAGGGTGCAGAACAAGTTTGCCAAGTACCTTTTATTTAAACATCTCTTTCTATATGAAGATCTGTCTCATCAAACCAGACGTTTGCTTTGTGGTCTGAAAACCTTGGAACATCGTAGGTGGGATGCTATGGTTCTCTTCTTGTTTAAGATCTTAAATGGATCTGTGGATTGTGCAGCACTGACAGAGTCAGTTTTCTTTCATGCTCCTTTGAGAAACACAAGACAGAACATTCTGTTCTTTGAAGTGCCACACCGAACAAACTATGGTCGCAGTGCCTTCGTCGATCGTATCTTGAGGAACTACAACCAACATTACTTAAACATCGATCTGTTTTGTACAAGCTTAAGTTCCTTAAAGAGAAAATTGCAGCTCCGCGTTTTGTAATACAGTGTCACGTCCGTTTTTCCCACATTTGTAAATAATTATTTGTTTACTGTACATTTTGTTTTAGTGTCTTGTTTTTAAATTTAACTTGTATAATATGTATATTTATGTCCATTTTTATTGTATAACACATAGTATTTTAATTTAATTTAGTCCGTAAGTTTTGTTGTACCATTTAGATTATGTTTCTGTAGAGTACATGATGTCATAAATAAATAAAATAAATAAATAAAAATAATATAAAAATGTATTTTAAGTCAGTGGCGTACGGTTTTTTCTTAATAATATTGGCTGCGGTTTTCACTGAGACGCCACTGGACCCAATTGTCTTAACCTAGGTAAAGTTTTAGAAGCGCCTTATAACATTTAATAAGTGGACCGAATTTTATTCAAATCGGTTACAGGGTTTTTAAGATATTTAAAAAATAGCGACTTTTTTAAAAACTTTATCGCCCCGTATCTTTGAAACAAAACACCCTATCAAAAATCATCAAAGGACAAAATATCGTTAGAATAATTTCAAGGGATTGTCCCTTAAATTTTTGCCCCATGTTTAATAAACACCCTGTATAGTGATGTAACGAATGTTAGAATTCTCCATTTGCAAATGCGAATGCGAATATCTATCTTCAATATTCGCGAATGCGAAAGTTCAACGGTTTTATCACAATAAAAATGATGTAGGTTTTGGACTGAAAGCTAAAACATATTTCGGTTAGTCCTACCTACCAGAATCTTTTTATTAATCTGGGATATGGATCAGACAAATAATAAAAACGTTGGGCACGTAAAATTTTCATCATAATATTTTCTACTAGCCGACCCGTCCCACTTCGTTGGGTGTTAAAATTATTTTTCTCTGATATGTTTGTATAATCATAATAAAATATAGCCGATAGCACTTCTGAATAGTGTAGCTTTATGATGATGAAAGAATTTTTTTGATTGGTTCAGTATTTCTAAAGATTAGCCCTTACAAAGTTACAAAATTTACCTCTTTATAAGATTGGTGCGATCTGGTAGCTAGGACTAACCGGTTTTGGTTTTGAGATACCTTTTATCAACTTTTGTTTTTCTAATGGCGGCCATTTTGCTTTTTGCACATTTTTAAAAAACGAAGAATATTTAGGATAATGAATGGAACACTTTATAGGAATTTTTATGTTAAAAATTGTCAAAATAATTTTTTTGCCCAAGTTGGCCATGACTGCGGAAGCCATTAGCTCTAGAAACATTTGCCATTCAATTTGAAATAAGGAGCTATGTTGGAAAGTCGACACAAATTTATTTCTAACTTTTATAAATTTATGTACCCAAAAAAGATGGCTTTTTACCTTGTGTGGATAGGCACATTAAAATATTTAATAATGTTATCAAGCTGCATGCTGCACATTTTCGGTTTTTTTAAAATATCTCTAACACAAAACAAGATACATACGGCATTAGATTAACGGTGGAATGGCCCACAACTTTTTAACCATTTTTTTATCTCTTATACTTTCCAATATTCCAATACGTCCCCTACCAATTTCGGACACACTGTTTATCTGCTTACCTGACAGGGTTATAGCTGCGCCAATAATAGTATTCCAGGGTTGTGATGGAATGGGAAATATAACTAAAAATGCACAGGCGGCAAGAAATATAATTGGAATGGATGTATGGACTCTAATTGGTCTTGGTGCTTCAGGTTGTTTGTGTCGCAAAATTAACATTCCAGCTATACTTGCAGCCACAGAAAACCATAAAATTTGTCCATAATAATTTATAAGAACTATCACATCACTTACAAATAGCATTGCTAGTGATGTTGCGCACTAAAACAGAAACATAGGAATCAATTAGTGTTTATTTATAAAATTATATATGTATTAGTAATTTTCGGCTAAACAAAATTATTTTAAAATCATAGAAGTTCGAAATTTTATGACACGAGTATACGGGTATTGTTTTGTGTCTATGGTAAAAACTACAATTATTCAGATTTGAAAAAAAATGAGTGTTTGGTAATTATTCACGTTCAGCCAGACAGAAAAGCAATGCGTGCAAAGGAGACAGTCCGGCATGTACACATTTCGAATTGGATGACTAATCGTGCTCGCTTTATTGTTGCTTTACTGGCTTATATACTTTTCAATTTATCTGAATGTATATGCTAATTTCTAAATTCTAAGAACGACAGAACCTACTGCTTGAGCAAGCAGTTTTGGTACATAGGCGAGTAATAGAATAACAAAACAGGCAGTATTAGTCACGCATGGTTACATGCCGGGATTTAGTTAGATTGTCTTTTTTCCTCACATTGCCTATGTGTTATGTTATTTAGCTCAACCTGTATATGCATCGTTCATAAACTACGAATAGTTAATTCACTTTCTTGCGACGCATTTGAAAGCGCCTTTCAAACAGTGCCGACACGTTCGAGCCACCGTGTACCATTCGAAGCGAACGAATGGCTTTGTTTTGGCCAGCAAGTGGTCGGAGGAAAGGCGGAGCAAGGAGGGGCCTGATCTGAGCCGCAATGTTCTAGTGACTTAATTATTCGTAGTTTATGAATGGTGCTATATGGTTCTCATTAACATAAAGGAGGGAAGGACTTTTAATATCCTCAGTGTAGAGGATATAACCAGTAACCAACCACAAATTACTATTTCGACGATTTAATTTGCAAGAAACATTTTCTTCTTTTAAATGTTACTAAAGCATAATAACACAAAAACTTAGTATGTAAGTATTTCGGATGTACTCGAGATGCTAGACGGTGATAAGATAATAACAAAATTAGGAATTTGGGATTGTTGAGTTCCTAGACGGTAAAAAACGAATACTTTATACCATTTTTCTGTTTTCCTTGATTTTGCTGTTAAAACACGTTTATTTTAATAAGGGAGTGACTCTTTGTTAATTTTTTTATACCTGCACGGTCTGATTCTATTTATGAATGAATGAATGAAAGAATTTACACAATTCTTAAGTGAATTTATAAAGTGTATACCTAAAGTGTACTGTGTATTACTCTCAGGTTTAATTAGGGAATTAAAAAAAAAGATTTAACCAACCAGAACTAATCATGACCGCTTACCTATACTCTATATTCGGTAAATAATAAAGGAGTACTATCAAACACCGAAAAACCATATTTTATGTTACAATATATTTATTGACCGTATGAGGGATGCTTAATAAGATTTGTGATGTTGGGTTTTTACCTGTCTGTAAGGAAGTCCCTGTAGGAACTCTATCATCTCCGTCTAGCAACGAGGATATGTCGCTCTAGGAATTCAACAATCTTAATCTGTTTTATCTGCGTACGTCTAGCAACTCGAGTACACCAATTATTAATTTTAATTTTTCGGAAATAAGTGAACGTAAATCATAACGTATCATTATGGTTTTTATTTTTTATCATCATTTTTGATCTAAGAATAAATAAAAGTGCTGCTTACCGTAAATATTAAGCTAGGAATAGGAGTATTTCTTTTTACATGAATGTAAGAAAAAGCTCTGGCAAATGTTTTTCTTGTGCTCCAGTCAAAAATAATCTTGAAGATGTAAATAAAATTCCATTGACACCTCCAAAACATGACAGTGCAACAAATATTGGTACAAGCCAAGTAACCCTTCCATACATCTTAAGTCCAAATGACTACAAAAAAAGGCAAAATTCTATTATCATATTATTTTCCTTTTCGTTTATTTGCACTATTTTTAGCTAAAAATTATTACCTAATACTATAATATGTTATGGTTTTACTTGTTCTTAGCTTATGAACTTTAAAGTTTTTATTGATAATAATTTAAGCTAAAGATCGCTAAAGGCTGCTTTAAACTAATATCTCTGGCAGTGTGTAAAGTTTCTAATATTGCATACAGGGTGTCCGTAAAGTCAACGATAAAACTGAAAATGCTGGTGAAACAACTCATTCAAAAAAAAAAAAAACGTAAAATGACTTTAGTAAAAAATCAATGGATTTCGTGATATTGGCATTAATAAAAATTTTATAATTTTGATGCGGCGAAAAGTATTTATGAAAAATACCTTTTTTTTTTGAAATAACAAAAATAAACAAGTTTTAGGTATGGATATTCAGTGCTGCAAAACTGAAATTAAAATTTGACAATGTGAATTTCCTTAAGTGTGGCAATCAAAAATCTGATCCAAGAGGACGATTTTGATGAAATTCAAGTGCCGATCACTCGAAACCCAACGATTTTTTACTAGGGTCAGCGCGTTTAGTATCATCGTTGCCTTTCCGGACACCATGTATATACCTCGATATACACGGTGTCCCAACTTTATTTATTCACGGAATAACTTTGCCCCTGTAGAAGACACAAAAATAAACTTAAAATAAGAAATGTTTACTTGGATACACTCTTTTTATTGACAGTACCAGTTACTATACACGGTGGCTCAAAAACAGAATTTTCCTTTTTAAATAGGTTTTTTAAAATGAAACACCCTGTAAGTTCTAATTTTTGATCTAAATGATTATAAATTTTGATCTTTTGAATTTCACCTTTTTGTCTTATCCAAACTTTTTTTAAATATTTTTCAGTTAAACCACCAGTCACTTTTTAACGTTAATTTATTAGCACAATAAAAATTTGGAGACACCAAAGTTACAATCAGTTATTAAAAAAATCTTGCTAGTCTAAAATATTCTTAAAACAGTTATTTTCGAAAAAACATTTAAATGCAGCGCATCACTTACTTTTCTTTGATTTTTCTAAGTAAAATATTCTTTTATTCAAAAGAAAATCACCAAAGACTATTAACTTCACTCACAAAATATATTTGCTAATTTTCTTAGCCGTTACTCAAAACTGCACGAACTTCGGGTAATACTTTACTTAAACCGCACGACTGTAAGTTGACTTAAACGGCACGAACGTTGGATTGGAAATTGATTCATTTTTTTTTAACTTACTTTAACTAACTGACATGTACCATCCGATGGCACCATGTACCATCGGACGGTGACAAGAACGAAATTTGGATGATAACTATTGACTTAAACCGCACGAACTTTGGATAAGAACTGACTTTTCTCTTTGGGAGCAAAATGCTTAAATAGACCACTTCCATTAACCAACTAAGTGATTTTGGCAATTACTTATGATTGAATCGGAATTTAGCTTTAATCTGTCAAAAATCAATTATTTTGCAAAAATCCAGAGTTATGGATTCCCCAAAAGCTTTTTAATTACCTAAGTGCATTTAACAATTAACATTGAAATCCCATTAACTCTTAAGTCACATTTCCCTCTCTTAGCAAAATCTTAAATTTGGTAGGTCTCTTGGTGTTGATTTGAATCTGTCACTTTTAGTTTTAATTAAGTTTGCCCTCGGTCCGGTCAAATCCTAGTAACTAGCGGGTGTTTGTGCCGAGTGACTACATAGGATAATCTTTTAATTTTAAAAGGTAACTTAGAATTATTATTATTTTATTTTGGACCGAGTTTTCATTTTTACTTAAAGTTCTTGAAAAAAAATATATATATAAACTTAATAAAAATGGATTTGTTACATATATCCTTCGTTGTTGTTTTACTGGCCCATATCCCAATACCTTTTTGCTTAACCAGTATAAAGTGTGTCCCAGGATAGGTGTTACAAGAGGACAAATGGACCAACAATTTTGGAATTTTTAAACGTCCTCTTGGGAAAACTGGTCGCATGGTCCAAAACTAATGAATACAAAATTTTACTCTAATTTGTTTTATACAGGGTAAGTTATAACTAAAAATATTACAAATAACCAGAGGCCAAGTACTTTTATTTTTAAAAACAACAAAATTGTATAAGTAATTTTTGTAGAGAAATTTTATGTTAAAATTTGAAGGTAAAGCATAAGAGTAAAGAAAGATGTTATTGTCAATTTTTTACATTACACATTACAACTTAAATAATGGGTAAGTCAGAGCAAAATTAAGGAAAAAATAAATAATTTTTATTATTTTTTTAAAGTCGCTGCCTTAAGCCAAATATTTAAAAAACTGTTAATGCATAATGTAAAAAATTGACAAAAATATTTTGTTTACTTTAATTCTAAACTTTAAATTTTAACATAAAATTTAATTCTCTACAACATTTCTTTATACAATTTTGTCGTATTTTTAAAAATAAAGGTAGTTGTTTACTCTTGGTCATTTTTCATGTTTTTAGTTATAATTCGCCCTGTATATTACCAATCGGAGTAAAATTTAGTATTTATTAGTTTTGGCCCATGCGACCAGTTTTTCCAAAAGGACGTTTAAAAATTCCAAAATTTTTGGTCCATTTGTCCTCTTGTAACACCTATTCTGGGACATACTGTTTATCATCATACTATTGATATCTCAAAAATCAGCAATAATTGACGTATGGTGTGGTTTACATTTTTGATGTAGACAAGATAATCAAAAATTTAAAGAATCAAAATTGATATGGGAGAGCAGTACCGTAAATTTTTATTTTATAGGAAATTGTGAAGCAGTGCTAGATAGTTTTGTTCTAAGTAACAATCTGTATTTCTCTCTTGGGCCAATTCTGATTTTTTAAATATTTGCCGACTCTGATATGCACCCTTAAGTTTAAATAATACATTAATGTTTTAGCAAAAGCGAAACTTTTTATAAAAAGTAACTTTATTTCATAAGTTTTTAGATGATATTTTTTAGTATAAGATATAAATAAATATAATATATGTATTATTTAGGGGTTTCCTAATTGAGTTATATATATAGGTATCATTTATGAGTTAATTTTATGAAAAAAGTTCATATAAACTTTTTTTATTAATATCTTAAATATTCCCAACAATAGGTAAATAATATTTTAGTAGTATTATTTGTAGCAATAAGGGGCTAATTTCACTCTAACTTGATTAAATTTTCTGTGGCGTTACAGGCGGCACCTAAACGACTATGGCTAGTAAAAACAAAATTTGTCCATCTTTCATTTATTTTTCATATCTTGTTTAATTTTTAAGAAAAAATAAATAAAATCCGCTTAATTGGATATCCCTAAACCACACAAAAAATATTGGAAACAATTTTAAAACTATTAATTTAGTAAAAATGGTTAATTTAGATGTTATTATTATTTAATTAAATATATTTTTGTTGTTACATAAGGTAATAACACAAAATAATATCCAAAAGTATTTTTTCCATTTTTCTTGTATGACCCAGGGTATGCCGAGGGGTGAATTTTATTTTCGAGTTAAAAACTTAATTAAGTTAAAGCAAAATTAGCAGCCCCTTAATGCTACAAATAATACCGCCAAATTTATCAACATCGTAGTGGGGATATTTAAAATATTATTTTAGAAACCCCTTTTTTTTAAACTTTCTATCTTAAAAAAATGGATTTTTAAACCCAAATTTATTTTAAGTTTTTTTCTAAAACGACCTCATAAATAAGTCCTTCAATTTTTTTACTGCAATTAGAAAACACCCTGTAAATTTAGCTTTCGACACATACACTATTTTTTTCTGTGCTTTTGGGCAATGTTATTTTTTTGTCATTATTTGGTAAATCATACTTATTTTTTGCTTAGATAATACTCTAACTCTATACTAAAGAATTAATTTGATCAATTTAACGGTTTTCGAGACATTCAAATTTAAACCTTTGATGATATAAAGAGATTAATATTTAAAATTATTAACTCCTTAGAATTACTAAACTGGTACACCCTGTTCAAAGTATACTAAATTTAAGACTTAGAATTGTGATCTTAGAAACTGAAGAGTCACAAGGGAGGTTTAACTTAGCCTCTGATCTTCATATTGGGGAACTATTGAAATACATATTATGTTTATTAGGGTGTGCCAAAAAATAATTATAATTTTAGGAGTTTTTCCATGGCTCTTTAAGTTTTTCCCTCTAAATAAAACGACAAATCGAGTTTTTACCACTTTTTGCCCTGGAAGCTGTGAAAAAATATTTAAATAAAAAATAAATAATGAATATTATTAAGCAATAAATTTGGTACAAAAAGTTTCATTGAGTCAAATTTGAAATTTTCGGTTTTCGCATTTTCTTACATTTTTTGCGAAACTATTAATTTTATAGAAAAAAGCTAAACGGCAAATTTTTAGTACGTCTAAAATTCTATATAGTCCTCATTGACTTTTCGAATTATCAATCGCAACAAAGTTACAGGCTCTTAAATAATTATTTTTCAAGTTTATACGGGGTGTTTTTAAACAAATGCAAAAAATTTTAGAAGGTGATTCCTTGTTTAAAATAAAGGGTTGTTTGCTTTATAAACATAGGGTTAAAAATCAACCATTAGGGAGATATCGCGGCAAAAACGTTTTTATTTTTAATCTCAAAAACAAAAAACACTAGGATACTAAAATGTTACCAAAATATTACTACTATAAAAATACACGTTATAAATATTATTGCACTTTTTAAAATTAATCGTTCTTGTTCTCCAAATTTAAAGACACACTTACGCAATGAACTCGAAACATATAAATTTAGATAGATTGGTTTATTTAGAAACTTTTTTAAGTCCTGTATGTATTTCTTTAATTACCAATTTTAAATAAAAAAATCAAATGTAAATCATAACGTGCCAGGACGAAAACATTTATTTAAAAAGTTTTTTTTCTTCTGTCACCTATGAAGGCATTTGCAATTGGTGTATTCCTTTTATGCTTTAGAACCGCCCAGAACAACACCGTAAGTATTCCTGTTATAATCGAATTGTTCTGCAGAACCGTTCTATTACCTCTCCCCTTGCCTCTCTTGCACCATCATCGAAGGAGGTGCACGAAGTGTTCTGACACTAATGACATATGCCAAAGGGCAAATAGTAAATATACTTGGTTATATTTAAAAAATATCTGTAATAATTTATTGTGGTTAATTAATTACCCAAAAAAAATAATATAAACCACGGATAACTAAAATAAAAACCAAACAAAGAACAACAAATCTATCAAATCTTATAAATATCATGTCAACGGGCAAATCCCACAGTTTTTAGTGTTCCTTTTAAAACTTTTTGATCGGTTCTGAAGAACGGTTCTACAAGTTAAAAGGAATACACCAAATATGTTTTTATTTGACATTACTTGATAGTGTAAATTTAATGCTTATTTGGAACAACATAAAGACATTTTTGTTTTTTTGCGATATCGCCCTAATAGTTGAGTTTTGACCCCATGTTTATAAAGCAAACTAAGCTTTATTTTAAACAAGGAATCACCTCCCAATATTTTTCGCATTTGTTTAGAAACACCCTGTATGTTATCACTGTTATCGTTAGATAATATTCGTAAATATGTGTGTGAATCCTTATGGGTTTTCACCGAGGGTTTTTCTCCGCAGATAAAAATCTCTTGCGTTTTAGATTCAAATTTATGTGTCTTTAATGTGGGTAAAAACTGAAATCATTAGTGAAAACACAGAGTATTAATCCGTCTATTTAGTACCTGTTACAATTTTTCCCCATGGGTACGGGGTTTTTGAAAACAAATCCCTAAAAGTAACTGTCAGTCGGTTGCCGTTGCAATACATTTCCTACCTATTTTTATTTCTATTAATCTCTAATTTTATTGTCAATATACAGTGTGGTCTATTAACTGTGCAACAAATTGAAAACGTTTTTATTTTTAGTTTGTCAGATTGTTTTTTTATAAAAGTTGGAGCATGGTCCCAAACTATATAAGAAGTGGTCAGTTTATTGAACGTCCAATAATATACAGGGTGAATCAAAAAATTGGAAACTGCTCAAAAGTAATGTACACTTCTTTAAAAAAATAGTAACAATTTTTTTATGTTAGGTGGGCGATTTTTGCATGCACGATGATAATATTAAGATACTTGTTTCATTATAAAAATATTTTTAAAATACTATGGTATTGTTAGACATCCTTGCACAAACTTAGCGGTTAGATAAAAAATGTAGTTCAGTTAAATTTTACACAAAAGCTTTCATTTATTTAAAATTATTTAAAAGTGACTTAGTTATAGTTACTTAAAAAAGTATTAAATCGGAATAATAAAAATATGCTTTTTACAAGGGGAATTCAAAATTTTTCGAAAAAAAATCTAATAGGAGGATATGTCATGGTCTCTGAGGCATAATTTTCAATTTCAACAATTTTTCTATTTAACATTATGTTATATTTTTTAAAATAAGGGTACTTTAACCCTAAACAGTTTCCAGATTTTTGGTTTGCCCTGTATATTCTTGAATTTTAAATAAAACTGACCACTGCTAATACATTTTGGATCATTCACCAACTTTTTTAAAGAATACAATTTTCTGAGAAATTGCAAATAAAAAAATTAATTTGTTGCACACTTAATGGACCACACTGTAGAAGGACATATTTCTTGGTACAGTGCGTAGTTTTGGGACTATTAGTTACATTTATGTTACTACTATAATAGAGGAACCGTATGCCAGAACAGGGCGATAGAAATAGGTATTTGCGTTGTATGAAAAGGTAATTTGCAACCATAATAAAATAAAATCTTACCAAAGCAACAGCATAAGAGCTCTCCATTTCGACTCCAGAAAGTACAGTAAAGTATGCTACGTTTGCTAAAACGTATATTCCTGTTACCACCGGAAGTGCTATCCAAATGGCCCTCGGTAGATTTCTAAAAAAAAAATGTACAAAAAATTGTACAGAACAACTATAAATTAAATCCCTAAAAGGCAAAAAGTATTGGCATTCAATATAATAATGCGAACGGCCGAAGTCGAAGATTTGCTCAACTCTGGTTTCCTGGTTCAACACTGGCTATATTATAATACACCACCAATTACATTAACGATCTTCTTTCTTTTAAAATCAATTCCATCGAAGTTTTGCTAAAAATAGTATCTTTTATTCCAATATTTAGTTTATCTGGTTAATCTCCAAGCATAAGAGCTGAAACAGAAATTTTACCGTGATAGCCGGCACGGATAAAATTCATCTGGTAAAAATCTTCTTATTATTGTAAACAAAGCATTGATTGAGTCGTTAATTCGATATGGTTTAATTATATGGGGAGGTTATTACCAAACTTCCTTGCGACAACTACAAAACTATATAAACGAATTAAAAGTTATTTTAAAAAAATATTTTCCACTCGCTTATTATACAGTGTGTCCAAGATAAGGATCCTAAGCATGGGAATCTCAGTACCTGTTGGAGATACAGCTTAGGTTAAATTAGGAAAAAGTTGTGTTTTTTAAAGCTTATTTACATGCCGTTTAGAAACTTGAAAAATTTTCATGGCCTGCTGAGATATTTGGCAAAAACGGAAATTTGACTATATCGATTTTATTTTTTCTGACTTTATTTGAAAAGATATGAAAAAACTAATAACACTTTTTCATTGGCACTGTTTAGCTACCATATGATGGTATTTTTAGATTTTATATCCGACGTTTCGTTTTCAAGAAACCATCATCAACTTTATTTTTTTATATGGCTCGAAAAAAGTACATCCTGTATCTGATCCCATTTTTTATTACAAATTTAACGATGTATCACATGTCATATTTTAAATTTTAGTTAAAAGAAAAATTGCATTTTTTCTATTTTTTTGAAGGTATTTTTAAGTAGGCCTTGCAAAACAAATGCTTTGACGTTAATACCTGTTACCGTGTCTGTAACATAATTAAATATCATGATAAAATAGTAATTGTCGTTATTACCCTGTTTGTCGAGTTGTTGTTTTCAGAGCAATTGTTCTTCTTGTTACTTTTGTCTTTATTATTGTTTATTGGTGAATAGTTAATATCTATTGTATTATTATCGTCGAATATGCCGGGTGGCCATTATAGCCATGATGAAAAGTTTGACATGCTAACGTGCTACATTTTGTGCCATAAAAATACTGTAAATACAGCAGCAATGTATCTTTATACATATCCAGAAAGAAAACAGCCATGTAATTCCATTTTCTTACAGCTGGCTCGAAATTTAAAAAGCCAGTTTTATCTCGAAAAAAGGAATCTTCAGAAGAAACCCAAAATAATGTTTTACCAGCAGTTGTTGAGAACCCTAAGATATCAACTTGGCAAATTAAACAAAATGTAGAAGTAGCCAAATCCACAGCTCAATTTCTTTTGCGTAAAAATAGATATCACTCCTATAAATTTAAGATTTGCCAAGGACTTAAACCGGAAGATTTCGAACGGTGCCGATATTTTTGCGAGTGGTATACACGCACGTGTGAAGAAAATTTAAATTTCTTTTCAAAAAAATATGGTCCGACGAAAGTATGGTCACTAATCATGGTATCTTCAATCGTCGCAATGCCTAGCCTAGTAATGCTAGGCTCAACAAAATCCGCGTGTTAAGAAAATATCGAAACATCAAGAACGTTTTGGGTTTAATATGTGGTGTGGAATTTTAGGAACTAAAATACTAGGTCCATTTATTTACCATAATTCATTAACCGCAGAAATGATACCTTCATTTATTTTTGCGGCACAAAATGTAGCACGTTAGCATGTTAAACTTTTCTTCATGGCTATAATGACCATCCGGCATATTCGACCATAATAATACAATAGATATTAGCTATTCACCAATAAACAATAATAAAGACAACAGTAACAATAAGAACAATTGCTATAAAAACAACAACTTGACAAACAGGGTAATAACGATAATTACTATTTTAACATGACATTAAATTATGTTACAGACTCGGTAACAGGTATTAACGTCAAAGCATTTGTTTGCAAGGCCTACTTAAAAATACCTTTAAAAATAAAAAAATGCATTTTTCCTTTTAACTAAAATTAAAAATATGGCATGTGATACATCGTTAAATTTGTAATAAAAAATGGGATCAGATACAGGGTGTACTTTTTTTTCGAGCCATATAAAAAAATAAAGTTGATGATGGTTTCTTGAAAACGAAACGTCGGATATAAAATCTAAAAATACCATCATGTAGTAACTAAAAAGTGCCAATGAAAAGTGTTATTAGTTTTTTCATATCTCTTCAAATAAAGTCAGAAAAAATAAAATCGATATAGTCAAATTTCCGTTTTTGCCAAATATCTCAGCAGGCCATGAAAATTTTTCAAGTTTCTAAAGGGCATGTAAATAAGCTTTTAAAAACACAACTTTTTCCTAATTTAACTTAAGCTGTATCTCCAACAGGTACTGAGATTCCATTGCTTAGGATCCTTATCTTGGACACACTGTATATACTCTGAAAATTACTTCAGTACACCTATGTTGTTTATACAGAGTGTCTTCGAAAGTTATTACCAAATGGGAAACTTTATATTAATAAATTTACGATAAAATTGCCTCTTCATAAAAAGTCCAGTGGCGTCTCAGTGGGCACCACATCCAATATTATTGAGAGAAAATGTACGCTACTTACTTTTTATGTAGTTTTTATCTATTTTTTTAATGAAGCAACTAAAAATTAATTTTTAGGTGGAGTACATTTTTTCTTATTTGGCTTCGTATTTAAAATATTTATAAAAATACCGACTTTCTTAAAAAAATAGATTCGTGTACCTCAGAACCAAAGCAACTCCGAAAATATCGTAATAAAAACTTTTTTTCATAAAATGACATAATAATAATAATAATAATAATAATAATAATAATAAATGTCTTTATTTCTGAATTTTTATATCTTACATAAACAAACAATAATACAAAGAAAAATATATTAAATTCAGAAAAGGCGGAGTCCAGATGAGGCATCCTGGAATGCCTCCCTGATCAAACTCAACATAAGAAATCACCAAGTTTCGTACCTAAGTTAGGAAATACAAGTCTTTTAGGCCACCCTGTACATCCAACATACACATATTTTTGTGGAAATGTATTTTCGTATCAAGCAGGACTTTTTATGATTATTAGGAATATTTTTTTCATAAAGTTATTAATTAAAAAGTTTTCCGTTTGGTAAGAACTTCCGAAGACAGTCTGTATAGGGGAACCCAGAATCATTTTTCCGTTCCCTATGTGGTTTCCGCTACATGGTCCGGTAATCGCATATGAATTGGTAAATTATATCTGACATTCCGTCCCTTATTAGGTTAGCGCACACTCTAGGCGTTGTTTTGTTCGACTCGAAAATTTAAATACTGCCTTATGGAAAAACACTATGTATGCTGTAACGTCATGCGGTATTAACGTAAGCGCTATTATGACAGTTAAGTTATGCGCGATTCGATTTTTACCGTCGCTGGTGGTATTAACGTTACCGCATGGAGTAATTTGCGGGCTGATAACGCCGTGTGCTATTTAAAATAGCGAATAGAATTGCCATGCGCACAATATTTTTCTTTGTTTATTTTTTAAGGTTATATTATTTATTTCGACAATATTTGGGTAATAAAGCCACAGAGTAAAGATAAACTACTAATCTTTAATAAAGCCTTGCTTTTTATTTTGGGATAAATGTCGCAGGTGAAAAGAAACAAAAGGTTAAGATTTTCGGCCGACAATGACCTGGCTTTTACTGAGAGAATGTCATAGTCAAAATTCTGTCTGGAAAAGTGGAAAATGTACAGTAAAATGTGTTTGAAATAGCGGGAAAAACTTTAGTATTTGCACATTAAAGGATCATTTGTTTTTGATTTTGTAAATTCGCAGACAGGTGTAAATAACCGCTCGTAATACGGCGTCTTCCATATCTCTAAAAACAAACACTAAATACCGTATGCGGTATTTAAATAGCGCCTTACGTAAATAACGAAGGTAGGCGGTAACCAAAGTACCCATATCTCTAATAACCCCTACGTGGGCACCGCGCAGTACACTTGTGGGCATGCGCAATAAACATTTACTGACTAGCCGAAAACAAACAACAGGACCGGGTTTAACATTTTGTATATGATTCATTTATAAAGAAAATATACCAAGTAATTTTGGGGTATACATATTTAAATATTTTATTTTAAGTCTGTATTCGTCTTTCATAGCAGTCCCTAAAAAGTAAACCGGTTTTATATTGGGGACTATTTTTTGTTGTATATTTTTTTATTTTTCGGTCGTATCGCCGATTTTATTAAGATTTAGCAAACGAGAGTGCTTAGAAGCACTGATCTCAATTTAAATTCCATTTTATTACTAAAACACCTTCTTTTTGATTCATGAGGACCCACTTTTACTTAACCTCAAACCTGCACGCTATTTTATGTATTATTATCTTCCTTCTTAACACTACCTTGACACAACAAAACTGAATAGTTGGTATTTTATTATAAAAGCAATTAGATTTGGTGTAACTTGTTTGAGGAATAAATCTCAATTCATAAACTGATATTTCGTTCCCGTTGGCGTAGCAGTTGTCGTTCAGTTAAGTTTGGCGTGTAATGCCATTGAAATTGTTTATTTTTGGGGTTAGGGCCAAACTGACCTTATATTTGTAATTGAAACCACAAAAAAAAGCGAATCACAAATATTAAAATTGGTAATGTACCCAGTAAGTAATTATTGATTTAATTTGCCTACAAATGCCAACTTGAAATAAACTTGATAATGTAATAATCTTAAACTAGGCTTAAAGCGCAATGGAATCGCTTGGACTATTTAATTTTATTCAAAACATTCCACAGAAAGATACCTATGTTCCTTTTTTAACATACGAGCAATAAGCAATCTACAAGATATTATATGGTATAAATCGTCCTCAATATCACAAAGCGGCGTATCTTTATGTTTAAATTTCACGAGGGTGCTTTTTAGGTATTTTTGTACTACTCTTTTTTTAGTAAAATGAAATAGGCTTAGTATTATATTTCTATAACTTTTAAAGATATCAAAATCTAACATATGCCAATTTGTAATATTAAGAAGCAACTTTTTTAAGCAATTACATCAGCTCTAGTCAATTTTCCTACTTTTTGAGATACGCCACATCGTGATATTGCCGACGAAATTGCTTATGGCTACGTGTTATAACTTGAAAATATGTCAAATTATTTTAATTAAACTGCCATATTTTATTTTGTGTAATTATAAATGCATCAGTCCAATGCTAATACAGGGTGTCCGACTATATTTTAACCCATTTTCACCGCGAATAATTTTAAAAGAAATAAAATTATCAAAATGCGGTTTTCGCGAAAAGCCTTAGATTTTTTTAAGTTTCTTTTTATATCCTTGCCATTTGGTTGTGACATTTATTTCTTACGAAAACGGTCAATTTTCGTATATAGGGCAAGTTTGTTATTTTAAATGGAACCCCATATATATTTTTCTATAATCCTTAAATACAATTTTTCCCGCTAAAAAAAAAATTAACCCAAACCATGACTATTTCAAAAAATAATGGATTTATTGATCTCTAAAAAATTGACTGCATGGCAATAAAGAGTATTATTTAAAACAGGAAATTTGCTACTTACTCATTATTTAATTTTGGTTATGCAAAACTTAAATTAAATAAAAGTTTAAAAAACACCAAGAATTACTCACAAAACACCAAATACCAAATAACTATACCTGATAACGGTCGACCGTAGATGGGAGATTTTACCTGGATTTTACGATCGGGAAATCCCAAATTATAAATTAAATTAGGATGAGTGTGACCCTGTCACCGCATAGGTAAACGTTTTCAGTGTTGCAACCACTATATTTATTAAAATACTGCTAATTTTGTCAATGTTGCCAACACTATATTGGGTTTTAAATAAAAAATGCTAACCTTTATAACAACTGCGCATGTGCAAAGGTGTACAGCAATTCTCCCAGTGTGGGGTAAAAATTCTTGCGCAGGTCTATTGAAAATATATGGGGATCATTTTCTATTAGCAATCCTTTTAATTTTTAGATCATTGGTTATAATATACACAAACGGTGTCTTTCTGTTGGATGGCAGTAGAGGTATCTCATTCCAGTGGTATTTTTTAAGTCCTAAAAATTTAGTTATTCTTTCAATATAGAAGACATGTTTAAAAATTCCGATAGTAAGTGTAAGTTTATAAGCTGTGTAAGTGAAGAGGAGGCCGAATATGTAGTCTTATTGCGAACCGAAATAAATGCGGGAGAATACGATGGACAATGTCTGCAGTGGATTGTTTTCTGCTCCTACAAACACATAGTGGATTGTTTCGCAGAATTATGCAAATGTACAGAAGCTACAATAGAGAAAATATTTTGTTTGTCATCACAGCAAGAAAAATAAGGTCCGCACAACAGAAAGTGTTTGAGATAGAACAAATCTCGTCCTGCAAAGATTATATATAAAGTTAAAAAGACCAATCGATTTAATAAATATAGAGACCCACTAAAAAAAAAAAAAAAACTTAAATGCTTTAATTGCGGTAGGTTTTGCTATGAAAATAACTTGTTTTTATTGTTGTTTGGGTATGCAGGATTATTTTTAAGTAAATACTTACCTTTTAACACTGTGTAAAATGCAAAAAAAACGAAATTATTTTTTAAATAAAATAATATCCGAAAATGCTTCATTTCCGAGATACAGGGTGTTAACAGTTAAGGTTTAGCGAAAAAATTATCATAACTTTTCTACCACTTCGGATAATTCCATAAAATTTGGTACATTTCTTTTGACCATTAAGTACTTTTTATTTTTTAATGTTAAGTTTTTTAAATAAGCACTGGCTAAACGACCGCCGGCGGTTTTGCTCAAATTTACAAAGAAAACCGCCGCCCAGAGTTCTAAAATATTAACGCATATGAAAACCGCCGAAAATGTAAATTACCGGCGGTTTTTACCTATTTTATCGGTAGATGTCGCCGTCCGGCGGTTTTGCTTATAAAAACTATTAAAAACCGCCGAATAATAGTTAACTGTGCCGTAAGCGTTTAGTGTTTTCTTTTGGTTTGATTGTTTAACATTGTAGTTTTATTTAAAGCATCCTTTGGAAAACCAAATTGGAGTAGTATAGTCAGGGGGCAACTAGGATTTTCAAATTATTTTATCTAAAAACTGAGACATGGGGCCGGTTTATTCCCGTTTGGGAACTTTTCGTTTGGGCACCTAATAAAATTTTACCTGACCTGACCCTAAAGGTGGGAATATAATTCCTAAGTGGATTTATAAAGTGTGTATTGGTCTTGGGTTTAATTAAGGAGTTAAAGAAAAGGGATTTGCTTACCAGAACTAACCAGACCCCTCCACATATACTGTCATAATAACGGAACTATTGTAATGCAATAAGACTGACACCGATTTAAGAGTAAACTAACCCTCGTTACACACAGTCTCACCACAAGTCGGGGCTTTTTCAAAAAATCGGGACATTTTCTAAAATCGTAGGATGCGGTCCTCACTAAATTTAGAATATTTTTTCTTAACTAGCCGGTCACGACTACTCTCCTTCTTTATATATATATATATATATATATATATATATATATATATATATATATATATATATATATATATATATATATATATATATATATCTAGTCCGATCCAGTAAGTATTATTTCCTATGTCATTTTATTTAACTTTTATTGGGCAGGATTTTTAACGACTAAAATATATTATTTAACAAACTAGATAAATGTCAAAATTTATTTTTCTAGGTTTAACAACAATTCACAACAGTTTTATTTGGTATTATTACTATTAAATTGGATAGGTAAAATGTACTTCTTTTTTTACTTTTTACCTAAAAATAATATGTAATATTAGTTTTGTTAAATTTTACGAAAAATGTTTTTATATGTATATCCATGAGCAGTACAAAAAAAAAACATGTTTTGGTTTACTCTAATACAATCCAAATCCTTGCAAAATAATCCTTTTAAGAAAGAAATAATTGTAAAAATGTAGGTAATATATATGTATATTTTTAATTCTGTATCCATTATGGGTACATGGTATTTTTTGCGATAGGTTTAAATACTTTTCTAAAACAACACAGGTGAAAAAAAAGGAAAGTGATTGCTTTTCTCTCATTTCTCCAAGTGATTGCTTTATTCAAAATCGCAATTGTCTAATGTGCACTACGGCGCTCATGCAAACTTAGAATAAATATGTCTTTCTAAATTATTAAATTATATGCACACCTTTAAAACATTTTTATTTTGGAATTTGCGAAAAAAGTTAGTTTTTCGTTAGCCCCCAAAGAAAATCAAAACTTTTGAAAACAAATTTTTTATTTGTTTTTTTTATAAGTTTGATCAAACTTTATTGACAAATCTTAAATTTTGCAAAAATACCTGCCTTTTTCTTGTTAATAGAGGCTTTTGAAAGTCTCGCATAAAAAAATTATAGAGTGAAAACATTCAGCTGGCTAAAGTTTTTGAAAAATATAGCTAATTTTAGAAAATTTAATATTTGTCGATTAAATTTGATCAAATTTACCAATAAAATAAAAAATGAAGCATTTGCCTTTAAAAGTTTTAGTTTTGCCTGGAGGAGCGGCTAACCAGACCATCCAAGAAACAATAAGGACGTCGAATAAAAGTTCAGCCAAATTCAATTGCACGTAGTGCAGAAAGAAGACTACATGCAGGGTCTAAAGCTAAATAGGCAGGTAGACCATCCCAAGCTTAAAAATTACGTAAAAATATAACAAAGAAAAAAAATATTTAATTACAAATACAAGGTCCGGCACTAGGATTGAACTGTTTTGAAAAGATTGCCATGGAAATATTGTTTATTTGACAAACGTCAAATAGTGATAAAACTGAGTTTACTGTTGGAGATTTTGTGTTACAATGGCAATTGGCCAAACAATCAACGGATCTTTGCTGAAAAATCGTTTATCCTGACGCAGTCTATTGTGCAAACTCAGAGAAACTTTCGACGTAAATTTAATTTGCATGGCATGGTAAGGGTCCAACAAGGGGAGATATCTAAAGCCTAAAGTGTTTTCCACTTGTCTCCAAACACTTCCTCAACTGAAAGAAATAATTCGTGAAGAGATACATTCGATAAACACGAACGTAGATTTACGCACGCGTGATATGCGCCATTTCTACTCCAATTTGCAACAGTGCATTGAAGAAGGCGGTGGTCATCTTAAGAATTTGATTTTTGCAAACTAAAAGTGTTTTAATTAATTTCCAGATTTATGCTTTTAGTTTTAGTAACAATAAATCAAAATATATTTTTTGTACCATCACAGTGGCCCATTAAAACCGTTCAATCCTATTGCCGGACCTTGTATTTTAACGAACCAACCTAATGATAAAAAACATTAAAATTTGCTTTAATTTTAATGACATGTAATTAAGAATTATAAAATAAAAGTTCATGATTTGGTATTTCACATTTCTGACGAATTATTTTTGCAATCATCAATTTTCGATTCGAAAAACTTAATTTTTTCCACTCTAATTATTTTAACTGCAGTATTCCTAGCAGATTTGTATATTTTGTGTTTATCGTCACACTTATTTTATGTTTAGAAACCAATAATTTTTTTCATATGGAATTCCCTCATTTTTAACAATTTTAATATCATTCTTAATATATATTTGAACACCACCTGTATGTCTAGTACTACTGTCTACTCTAATACACTCATAAAATTAACCCTCTACATGTACGTCAGAATTGTTTATATCACTGGTCAAGTGAGTATCTGAGACACAGACAATCTTGGGTAATTTATGTAAAATTATTGAGTAAATCTGATCAAAGTGAGCCAATATACTTACAGAATTAAAATATAAAATGTCACATCCATTTTTCTTCGCTATATGTTTACCTCTGCCACAGCCGGACTTTGAAAATTTGCAAAATTAATACCCGTATTATTCTCAAAACATTCATAACGAGTCAAAAAAAAAAAAATTGTTTACATTAAAAGTTTTTGAAAGCCCAATATTTTCTGATATTAATTTACATATTTTTTTCTTTTGTGTATAACACACCATTTTTATTATTAATATTAAGAAAGGAAATATTTCCCTCTGCAAATTTATTTAGCTTACTAACATATTCCTTAAGTTTACAATTAAATTTACTAATGTAAACATTATTCTTATTCCACAAATCATACATTGAGACAGAAGCAAACATTATATTAGTTTGTGTGCAAAACTTATTTTTTTATTAATTTTCTTAAACAATGGATATCGGTTAAAACTATAAAAGTCATTTAAACCAGCAATTATCACAATGTAATCTTTGGTAGTGAAATCCTTTGACAATTTAATAATATCACTAATACAGTTAGTATATGATGCTCCCGACTTAATAACAGTTTGTATCTCCAAATTACTTACATATTTTTTTAATCTATGATAATAATATCCAAATTAGTCGCATAATATTAAAAGTATGTTTTTTTTTAATTTCATTCATTACCCCGCAAGTTTCTTGGATTATCTCGTTTTCTCCGCCAGTATTTACATTGTCCTTGTCTTTAGCAACATTAACCTCACTTCTTTTCATCTCATATTTTTAGTTTTAACTCTTTTACTTCTCCCAAAGAAAATTTATTTTCCCCACTTAGAGTTTCAATTGAAGTTTTCATTTTATTGATGAAGCATATTAGTTCAGTTTTTTTCAGTTTCACAATCATGTAACTTCTGCATTGCTTTTTCAGACAATTCACTACTTTTTTCTATATATCTAGTCAAAGACTCTTTCAGGTTATCAATATAGCTATTTCTTTCCATTTCCTTATTGAGATATTCCGGCTTATAACTAGAGTTTGTTTGGGTTTCGGTAGCTACCTTTATCTTGTCAGAATATTTATATTCAGTCTGTACACCCGCGCTACAGCTATTAGACTCAGTCTCTATTCGCATGTGTTTTTGAATAATAGATCTTGTTTGTGTTGACGTATTCACTGTTAAAGTTAAGTTTTCTTCCTCAGAGATAGCAGCATCCTCAGCAAATGTGACAGAAGTTTTTTTCAATCTACTTATATAGCTATTCTTCTTATCCAGTTCTGTTTCTAAGTCTTTGATTATGGTTTTTAAATTGTCAACAACGTCTACGTCTACATCGGTCGCTTTTTCTGCACAAACCTTTGAGCACCAGATTAAATTACCCCTTATTTTCTACATGACCTTTGCTTTTCCTTGTCAAACAGCTTGGATGAAAAACATTTTTACATATAAGGCAGTACCAGTTAGGTTGGTCTATTATCTATCTTTTTATTAAATCAACTAAATAAACAGTTTAACAAATTATTTAGAGATTTAAAGTCCAGTCCTGTCCTTTTTTTTACAATTATTTTTTTACCACTGACTTATGATTAAATAAAATAAACAAGTTCCCCAGCAAACAAAAAAACGATCGGAATCACCTTAATAAAATAATTCTATCCGAACCGAGAAAAAAAAGAGAAATTTTAAGTCTGGCATTTCTTGATAAGGGTATTTTTTACTTCCAGTTTAATTTTAGAACACAGGTTTATAAGTATTGTTTTTAAAATTATTTAGTCACTAAAATGTTTATTTTTTATTAAAATGTAACGTTGGGAAAACAGCACTCTTTACCAAACAGAGTCATACCAAACATGAACCACTTCCACCACTTAGTCCACGTAAAAACTCAAAAAACTTGCAGCGCTGCAAGTCAACCTCACAACGTTCGCAATATTTATTCGTCGAATCTATCTTGAAAATCCTAACTTTTTTTATAAATCACCCTGTATTATCAAAAATATGGCAGATATCAAAAAAGTAAAGAGTAATAAATTAAAGATCATAAAAAATTACATATGTTACCGCAACAACTAAATATAAAAAAAATATTTTCTGAGAAAAATAACATTAATTTTAGTATAATAAAGTATAATATCGAGGGTTTTCTGTCAGATGGGTGTATCCACATATTTTGTGATTTTCTTTTTATGTAAGAACATAAGACCTTCTGGCATCTTCGACATTGTAATAAATGTTGATATGCCACAAAAAAGAGTGTAATAATTGGGTATTTTATTGAGGCAGGAAATACGGCATTCTGGCATGTCAAACAAATCACCATAAGCGTCAAATTTTGCGAACAAAAATAAAATCACAAATTATGTGGATACGCCCTTCTGGCAGGAAACCCTCGATATGTTTTCGTCATAAATGTGAGTAATACACAAATAATTTATTTCACAAATTAAAACGCTTTTAAAAAAGAATGAAATTATATTGTTCCGAAACACCACGTATAAAAACACGTGTCTTCGTTTTTATACCTGTATTAACAATCCAACGTAACTATGGTTACAACGACAAAATCTTTACTTGTCAATGTCTCGAAGTTGCACCACAAAATTCGAATCTATACTAACTAACTCAGAGATTTCCGTCGCCCTTTTATAGTGTGGTGGAAGAGTAAAGAATGATCTAGAATTTTGGAGAAATATCGGGAAAATTCCATAGTACAGGATGGCATAAAAGTTCTCAATGGATAATTCGGGCGTTTTCGGAAACCTTCGAAACTGATGAAAGAACTTGGTAAATTATCCAAATAAATTATCAGACTAAATTAAAAGGTCCTAACTTTATACAATTCTATAAACTAAAAACACTAATTTTTAATGTCCGTAACATTGCCCCTCCCCAAGTTTTGATCGTCTCGATCAAGTATCTTCACGGTCTTGATAGCGGCTTAGCATTTTTAGATGTACTTCTTTCATTATGCCGTGTCATCACTTTACATGGTCCCTCCCATGACTTCTGTAGTTTCGGTGAACGCCCCTTGGTTCTTCTCGTATTGTATAACGAAAAGTCTTCACCTTCTTCTGAGTCTACAAACCTTGCTTGAATAATGAATGCTCTCTGAAGTTGGCGGTAAGGTGACATCTTCTGCAAGTACTACTTCTTGAATTGATGTTACATTACTTTTTGGAAATCTCATCACAATTTCCTCATTGTTAGTTCTCAGTACCCGTTGTGGAAGGTCTAGTACAAACTTCTGATTTTTCATAATGTCAAGGCCAAGAATAACTTCGTCCATTATATCGGCAACAAACACAACGTGTGTAAATGTTGTTGTTCCTAGGGTAATTCTAGCTTCGTGTATGCCTTGAACTGGTATGACTTCACCATTGGTAGTTTCCAAAATATAATTCTTCTCAGGTCGGAATATTTTGCAGTGGGCTATGATGTTTGGCCTTACGATGGTATGTGTAGAACCAGTATCTAGTACCATCTCGCATTCTTGACCGCATACATTTCCAGGTACTACCAAGCTGGAGCCATTGTTCTGTAACCGGGATACCCTAATTGCTGTGGTTGAGGGTTCTTGGTAACACTTAGCTAGCTCCCGCCCCTTGAACTGGGAGTCTTCTGCACTACTAGAAGAGGCCTGAAAACTGGAACAATTTCTCTGTATATGCCCTTCTTTACCACACTTCCAACAACGGATGATATTTCTTCTTCTAAATGAAATTCTGTTGTCTTTTTCAGTTTGTTGATTACGTGCGACTTCTTGCAACTCCTGTATCACTCTGGTCAAATTATTATTTGAATTGCCATCTTTTGGTGGATAATTTGTTCTTCCAAGTCTTGCCTGAGTTCTGGATGTCCGCTTTGCTTTTTCAAACTGAAGTGCATAGGCAAGAGCTTCAGACATTTTTTCAATCTGGCCATTCTTAAAGCCTGATTCATGTCTGGGTCGCGAAGACCTTCAATGAAACTACCCACGGCTAGTTCTTATCTGAGGAACTCCACTTATTACCATCAGCAGCAGCTTCAAATGTCAAAGATAGGTAACCCATGGTACCTTGCCATCAAAAGTAGGAGGTTTCATTACAGTTGTTGAGGTACCGCTTTCTCAAATTACGCCTGTGCTAACTATCTTTTGAATTTGTCGCTGTAAATGTTGTACTTCTTGTTGTATTTGGCCTTGAACTTGACTCTGAAGTAACTGTACTGTTTGCTGCATTTGTTCTTCCACTTCTTCTTTAACATCTTCTTTCGTAAGTTTTAAATCAAGCAACATTTGTTTTCTCATCTCATCTGGGCTATGATAAAATTCTCCTTTTAGATTTTCTCTGATTTTTACCATCTTCTCTTTTAGTTCTTGTTTCATCTCCGCTTGGCTCCGTTTAAGGTCTTTTTGGATTTTCTCTATTTGTTGTCTGGTTTCTTCTTGACTAGTTCGGATTTCCTTCTTCATTTCTTCTTTCAGGGATTCTTGACTGATTTTCATGTCTTCTTTCAGGTTTTCTTGGCTGGTCTTCATCTCTGTCTTGACATCTGCATTTCCTTCTTTAGGTCTTCTTTCAGAGATTCTTGGCTCGTCTTCATTTCTTCTTTAAGTCTTCTTGTTTTCCCATCATAAGCTTAATTAGTGCACTAATTTCCTCCATAACGGCTGTTTGTTGTCTGGTCTCAACTGGCATTCAAATTTTCTTCTTGACTACTTCGTCTTCCTTGGGTAATTACGTTCCGCTTCTGACACCAAATGTTCCGAAATACCTCGTATAAAAACACGTGTCTTCGTTTTTATACCTTTATTAACAATCCAACGTAACTATGGTTACAACGACAAAATCTTTACTTGTCAATGTCTCGAAGTTTACACCACAAAAGTCGAATCTATACTAACTAACTCAGAGATTTCCGTCGCCCTTTTATAGTAGTGGTGGAAGAGTAAAGAATGATCTAGAATTTTGGAGAAATATCGGGAAAATTCCATAGTACAGGATGGCATAAAAGTTCTCAATGGATAATTCGGGCGTTTTCGGAAACCTTCGAAACTGATGAAAGAACTTGGAAAATCTAAGGTAAATTATCCAAATAAATTATCAGACTAAATTAAAAGGTCCTAACTTTATACAATTCTATAAACTAAAAACACTAATTTTTAATGTCCGTAACAATATTATGCTATTGGGTAATCATTCGTAAAAATGATAAGGAGGCATATTGATAAGAGACATCGGTTTTAAATTATACAACTAATCTACTTTTTGGCCCTGTATATATAAATCGTAAAAATTTATTTTATCCACGGGTAATAAATGTCCTAATTTTATTACGAGAAACAATTAGATTTTTATATCCGGGTATTGGGTATAAAAATGCTCCCTAATATTTTACAGGCAAAGCAAATATTGATTTCTTTAGTTACTTAATTGTTTGTTTGTGCAACGTAAAATTTTATCGTTTATTAAGAAATATTTCTGTAGCTGTAAATAAAGCAGTAACGGTTCGATAATAAATAAATGGCGTCGTGTCATGTACGAAAAAAACGCTCGAATTAGTCAGTTGGTGTTTTTCAGTCAAATAAAAAGTTTTTATACGGGGTATGTCATGTAAGAACGGCCAATATTAATTTTCTTAGTTTAAATACAACCTTACTTTTTGGATCCTCTAAAACATTCTAGACATATTTCATCTATAGAGTGGGCCAAATTTTACGCTTTTAATATGAAACTGATGTGCCGCTATTTTTACCTAAAATTTTTAATAATTAATAACCTGTTACCGAGTCTGTAACATAATTTAATGTCATGATAAAATAGTAATTATCGTTATTACCATGTTTGTCAAGTTGTTGTTTTTAGAGCAATTGTTCTTATTGTTACTGTTGACTTTATTATTGTTTATTGGCGAATAGCTAATATCTATTGTATTATTATGGTCGAATATGCCGGATGGCCATTATAGCCATAAAGAAAAGTTTGACATGCTAACGTGCTACATTTGTATGCAAAAATAAATGAAGGTATCATTTCTGCAGTTAATGAATTATGGTAAATAAATGGACCTAGTATTTTAGTTCCTAAAATTCCACACCACATATTAAACCCAAAACGTTTTTGATGTTTCGATATTTTCTTAACACGCGGATTTTCTTGAGCCTAGTAATGCGTATTGCGACGGTTGAAGATACCATGATTAGTGACCATACTTTTGTCGGACCATATTTTTTCAAGAGTAATTTAAATTTTCTACACAAAAATATCGGCGCCGTTCGAAATCTCCCGGTTTAAGTCCTTGGCAAATCTTAGATTTATAGGGGTGATATCTATTTTTTAATTTGTCAAGTTGATATCTCAGGATTTTCAACAATTGCTTGTAAAACATTATTTTGGGATTCTTCCGAAGATTCCTTTTTCGAGATAAAACTAGCTTTTTAAATTTCGAGCCAGCTGTAAGAAAATGGAATATCATGGCTGTTTTCCTTCTGGATATGTATAAAGATACATTGCTGCTGTATTAACAGTATTTTTGGCACAAAATGTAGCACGTTAGCATGTTAAACTTTTCTTTATGGCTATAATGGCCATAAATTAACTATTCACCAATAAACAATAATAAAGACAACAGTAACAATAAGAACAATTGCTCTAAAAACAACAACTCGACAAACAGGGTAATAATCACAATTACTATTTTATCAGGATATTAAATTATGTTGCAGACACGGTAACAGGTATTAACGTCAAAGCATTTGTTTGCAAGGTCTACTTAAAAATACCTTTAAAAATAAAAAATGTAATTTTTCTTTTAACTAAAATTTAAAATATGACATGTGAGACATTGTTGAATTTGTAATAAAAAATGGTATCAGATACAGGGTGTACTTTTTTTCGAGCAATATAAAAAAATAAAGTTGATAATGGTTTCTTGAAAACAAAACGTCGGATATAAAATCTAAAAATACCATCATGTAGTAGCTAAAAAGTGCCAATAAAAAGTGTTATTACTTTTTCATATCTCTTTGAATAAAGTAAAAAAAAAAGTAATAATAATAATAATAAAATCGATATAGTCAAATTTTCGTTTCTGCCAAATATCTCAGCAGACCATGAACATTTTTCAAGTTTTTAAACGGCATGTAAAACACAACTTTTTCCTAATGTAACCTAAGCTGTATCTCCAATAGGTACTGAGATTCCCATGCTTAGGATCCTTATCTTGGACACACTGTATATGGGGAAAATTTCTAAGTTTAGCTCCTGGTTTATTGTATCTCTTCGCTTCCCGTCGGGACACAATACAACCTCGAGCTTAGAATCTAGAGCTTTTCCTTTGTACAATAAATAACTATTTTTGAACTAGTAACGACTTCCTTTTTCTTTATTTATTTAAAGACATAATAAAAAAAATGCTTTTACACCTGTTTATCAAATAACTAATACCGATACCCATTAAGTGCATTCAGATAAAATAATAAGATTATTCTTGGTATTAAATAACACAGAAAAACAAAGATATATAATTTCACCCTTATTTTTATAATATGTACAGGAAATATAATACTTCCTATGTGATGTTTATAAACTGTTTTCTTTTTTATCTCATGGGAAATTCATTTGCCCAATACCATATCGAGAAGGTATTCAATTTAATCACGATACTGGTAAAACTTCTATACTTTGTTAAAATCTGACGACAACTAAGACCAGTTTAGGTACTAACGTATCGTTGGTGTCATGGTGTGTGAAGTAAAGAAATAGTACTATATCGACCTCTATTTAAGCAGTACCTATGAACTTCAACACTTAGTATTGTAAGGCTTGATGTTGATCATTTGTTTATTTAAATGTACAATTATCACGTTAAAAATAAAACCAGTCCAAGTATAGTTTTAGAAGTCTCAATTAATTGTAGAACCTCACCCCCAATACACCACACATTTGGAAAATTTTAACTTAATAAATAGTTGCTCTGTTGTAGTAGATTTTTCATTCTCATATTCTCGTTGCGAAGTAAATGACATTTAATAACGTTGTTAATTATTCACATGCCAAAAGAGGCTAGGAAAAGGATGCATAAAAATAGTGCCAAAACAACGAAAATATTACAAACATGAGAACATGTATCCTAAAGGCGATTTTTTAAAACCTGATTTACGTGCTTTGGCTTCCGTTTTGAATCTTAAACAGTAGTTCTTAAATAATTTTAAAATTATTAATTCAATTATAGATATTTTTCCTAACAAGTGCGCAAGTGATACTTTTCCGCACGCGACTGCCTTCGCGCTTCGCGTCGTTCGGACAAGCAGCCAAGAGCGGAAAAGTCAATTTGCGCAAACGTTAAGATCAAAATTTTTTCTACGAGCGTCAGATAATACCAATGATTATTTTTAAATTACGTTTAATCTGAAAGAACTACTACAACATATTTATAAATGGGAATTATTTGTTGATAACATTTACAACAAAAGAACAGTTATTAGCATATTGTAAATTAATTGCAGAACCTGTACTTTCATTTAGCGGGTGGCTTATGGAAGCGCTTATTGTACGGCTTGATGAAGGTTGACTTAGCTCAAGAGGGGAGTTGTTCATGGTCAATATTTTATTCGACATATCCTTTTTCCGATTTATGGATTCATCAACGTAGCTCCCAGCTACAGCCGTTGATTTCCAGCCCTCAAGTCGCTTGACATTGGTAATTCCTTCTCCAGAATCCGCTAACATAGTCGCAGAGGATCGACGAAAACTATGTCCAGTGTACTATTCTGGATTTTTAAATTTAGGTATGCAGCAATTTCTGAAGGCATTTTACCTATTGAATTTATTCCCACACATTGCGTACTGCATGCTCCTTGTCTATACTGGACAAAAAACGTCTGTGTGGGGTATGTGGTTTTCGCAAATTTGCATATTTACGGTACAATTGCAGATAAAGTCCGTTATTTGATTCCATCGGACACTACAAAGATTCTAGAAGTGTTATTTTTACTGTCAGGAATTTTCACCACTATCAAATTTTCATTATCCTGTATGTCATCAATCATTATTTTTGTAAGTTCATCTCTCCTACAAGCACCGGCTAATCCAAAAATCGTAGCAACTTTTATTAGAAGGTAAATATTATCGGATTTTTATTTAATTAAAAAAGATACTATGATGCCTTTTCATTAAAAATGCTTGTTTGTATTAAAATTCATTTGTGCAATTGCTTGTTCATATGGAAACGAAGAAAAAATCTGACATGTGTTAAAATCATATGGATGGTGGAGGGGAGGATAACCATCTGAATGTTTTAAAAAGTGTCCGTCGAAAAGAGCAACTTAAGGTGGCGCCATAGCCAGAGGAGATTTCTTAACCAATGAGCATAAATTATTAGAGTGAGATACTAAATGAAAAGAGACAGATAGATACAAAATAAAAAAGGAAAGAAATACCAAAATCCCTCAACTGGCTACTGTGGCGCCATCCCAATTTGCTACATTCCGATGGCCACTTTTTCAACTTGTCGGCCATAAAAAATGGTTATCCTCCCCTCCACCATCCATATAAAATCACCAAGATTACATATTGTTGCTTGACTTGTGATAATCATTTATTATTATTATAAAGGGTAATTAAAAATTTGTTTTTTTTGCTTTAGTTGAAATATTGAAAATTACGACGTAACAACAAAAAGAGAAAAACCAAAACTTGCAATGGCTTCGTATATTGCATGAAATAGCCTACAATTACTAAAATACATATAAATCTTGCTTACATGTAAGATTTTAGAGTATTGTTACTCTTCGGCACGCCGTGCGGAATAGTGCAACTTTGCACACTCAAATGCGTACGAAAAAGACTTTTTCGCACGATCGTAGAAAAAGGGTTTTTTGCCATAACAACCAATGTCATTTATAATATGGTGCCAATGTCAAGTTGTTTTTCCTAATTTACAAAAATCTGATGCGTATAGAACCTTCAAATATATCTCTAAATGCGCAAAATACAGATACATTTACGAACATATTACAAACAAATGTATATAGTTAGCTATATGTGTTTAATAAAGTTTTTTTAATATCCCGAAAGTATTGAAAATTTGACATTTGGAAAAAACCCTTTAAATAAATCACAACCATCAACCATTATTTTAAGTTTCAACAGACAGTTCCTTCTAATAAAACTAAAATCTTTGCCGTTGTATTTGAAATGAATTGCTCTTTGAATTAAACATTAAGGGATTGGAAAACCTTGCTAAAGTTAAAATAAAAACGAGTTTCAGAGATAAAAGGCTTTGTTACTGTAACTGAAGGCGTTGAGATATTACTGACGCTACAAGTTAACACTGAACGTGATTTTACGGAAATTAAAGCAATTTCTCAGATCCTTTTGTATATATTTTTATTTTTTTCCATCTTCATTTAAGTGTGACTGTAATATTTTCAATATGTTTTTAGTTAAACATAGTTATGAATTTAATATACAGGGTGTCAGGAAAGGTAAGCCAAAATAATGTGGGTAGTTCATATAAAAACAAGTTCTACCGCGCTTTATTAGGAAGTTATTGGCCTTTAAAGTTAGACTAAAAAACTTAATTTTTTAACTTTTGCCACAGTACCTACCAATAATATTTGGGCAACTTAATACCCTCATACTTATGCTTCTTTCCATAGGTAAACAGAAATTCAGTAAGTCGGAATTATACAGGGTGAGACGATTATTTCGTTAATTTATGTTAAAAAAGGTATACTTTATTTTAATCGATATCTTCAACCGTTTTTCATATAATCGCAATTTAAATTCAGACATATCAGCATTTGGTAGGGAATAAAAAAGCCATTTTTTTTAATACCTGCTTATTAAAATATGGTAGAATTATTAAATCAGTTTTAATCTGTAATACAAAGTCTGAGGAGCTAACAAACACTATTTTTAATAGGTTTATCACATTTTAATGATTTTCTAAAAAAAATGATTTTTTTATTACATACAAAATGATAATAAGTCTGGATTTAAAATGCGATTTTATGAAAAACCATTTAAAATATCGATTCAAATAAAGTAAAGCTTGTATGTAGAAGAAAAGATAAAGAAATCAAACGGTTATAGCAAAATGTCAAATTTGTCACCTATGTCAAAAATACATACATAAAATGAAAAATAAACCACCCTATATAATCCCGACTTACTGAACTGCCATTTATCTATGGAAAGAAGCATTGGTATGAGATTATTTGGTTGCCCAAATATCATCGGTACTGTGGCAACAGTATAAAATATCTATTTAAAAAACACCTTTTCTCTTAACTGAAACTGAATAATCTGTACAATAATTTACTCTACTGGGTGATTAAACATGATACAAGGTGGGCTAAATGCTTCTAATAGAAAAACAAATAATAAACGACGCATTTTTGATTAAGGTGTTGCAAAAACAAGTGTCTTTTTTTTAACTAAGAATCTATTTTAATTGATTGCCAACAGTTCTCTGGGCATAAAAGGTTTTTATGAATTTTGTGCTCAGACAAAAAGTTAAAAAGTTAACCAACCTTCTTACTTTTGTCGATTTGCCATGTGACTTTTAACTGGTGTCTACAGGTAAATCTTAATTACCACATTATTACTCCTTACATATCAAATTATTAAATTTCTACTGTTATAACTGAATAGAACTTTTATATCCTATACCGGGTGTTTTTCACAGGTTCGTGGTTCCCCCTATAACTTTTTTACCTTTAAAAATCGAAAAATTAAATTTGGTATATGGTTATTTGACATAATTTTGGATTGATTAATCCATTCACTTGTTTTCTATTACTTCCGGTTTAACTAAAAATGACTGCTACTTTAAAATTTTAAATGGTACCAATCTAGAGTGCCATGTGCCAGGCTAAAACGGTTTATTTTAAGTCAAGTAGCCATGGAAAAATAAAATTAGTCGTTTTTTGTTTTTACTACTTCTTAGGGCACTTATAAACACGCATAGAGACTGGCCGCTCCTTTTTAACGGGCTTCATGGATCCGGTTAACCCAAGATCAATATTTGAAAATGCTTTCTGTAGTACAATGGTGGGTTAAGAATCATTTTATTACATACTTTTAGAATAAAAACCTTTTCCGAAATACCGCCTATGTGGTACCAAATTAATCGAAATAAAATCCTCTTTTAGGATATGCTAACGAGCCACCCTCGGTCTATTTAAAAAAAAGGAGTTATGACCATACATAGGATTTTGCACACATTGACGCCGCCCTAAAAGTCGTAAAAACAAAAGACGACTAATTTTATTTTTCCATGGCTACTTGACCTAAAATAAATAGTTTTAGTCTAATCATGGCACTCTAGATTGGAATTTAAAAAAAATGACAGCAGATCATAAGAGGTGTCATTGTATTGAGAATCTCATATTCTATCAAAATAAGATAAAATATATCGGTGGTGCCATTTAAAATTTTAAAATAGAAGTCATTTTCGGTTAAACCGGAAGTAATAGAAAACAAGTAAAAAGACCAACCACTACAAAATTATGTCAAATAACGATATACCAAATTTCATTTTTCTATCTTAAAAAGTAAAAAAGTTATATGGGGAACCACCTGTGAGAAACACCCGGTATATATGTATATTGCGAATTCTGAGTAATACTGTATTTTACAATTATCATCTTGTTATAAATACCAAAACATAGCATCAGCAGTAAAGGGAAATTTTATAAGATAATAAATGACAACAGAAAATCAAGGGTGAAATTACACAAAATTGCACTTACTTGTAAGGATCTTGAAGTTCTTCGGTAACAAAATTAAGATAATTCCATCCGCCAAATGCAAACAAACCGGAATAAAAGCTTAAAGCTATACTTGAAAGCTCGTAATTGCCTTCAAATGCATTGGAAAAGTTTTCAGAGTGACCTGCAAATTTAATTAACCATTATCTACTAATCATCTAATAAACTACTTTAGTAAAAGATTTTGCGTTATAAATTTACAGCCCCTTAACTTTTTTATTTTGTTGTAAAAAATAAACAAAAATATTGGGTAATTCTGTAGTTTTCGAATCGGTGGATTGGAATTTTATTATCTTTTAAGATATACAGGGTACGACAGAAGTATGACTTTTTAAATGGAAGACCCTATATCGGGCGACAACAAAATTCATATCCAGCATTTTACTTCCTTTAAGAAAAACGTACATTTTTTCAATTTAGGAATGTTATAATGTATCACCAGATGTCAATTTTAGATATACTAGCACCTGTGTATTACTTCTGATTTAACCAGAAGTAATAAACTTTGATTTGGCACCCCGTATATTTTTCAAGAATTAAAATCTACAATTCATTTTAAATATAAAAATTTTCAAACAAACCAAACAAATTTTTGCTAAAAGATTTATTTACTGAGAACATAATAATACTACTTCCTGTTTAATCGCAAGTGCTGTAAAATGTAAACCTTTAAATATGATAACCCTAATAATTTTAAATACATACATTTATTTAAAATCTTAAAGTTGATACACAATTTTAAATTGCCTTTTTTTTTGGTTTTGCAGAAAATGGCGTTTGAAGATGTCCAAACGGCCACACAATAAAGTATCATGGACATTGCGCGGTTCTTTTTAAATGCCATTTTCTCTAAAACTAAAAAAGGTAGGTGTTAAATAATATGAAAATAATTTTGCTTTCCAAATTAATCATTTTAAATTGCCTAAATTTGTAGGTAATGAAAATTGTATCCGAACTCAGTGGCGTGGATAATTTCATTTTCTAACCAGAACTCTTTGTTTTTTTATATAATTGTAAATCTATAACGCGGTAGTGTGTCAAGCCAAGTTCAAGCAGAGGAACTGGCTTAAGCGATGAGTGTAACACGAACCACTTGTTGCCACTTTTGATCCCTCCATAACTCAAAACTCATTTAATGTAAACATATAAAACTAAGTGTGTTTATTTATATCCATAAGGACAACTAGAAGCCCAAATTCTATGAAGCTAGCTCACTGACTGACTGACATATAGATCAAAAACCTAACCCACTTTCATATGACCTAGAAAGATGAAATTTAGAATTCAGCTCGGTAATTGTGTGTAAGCGTAGGGAAAAAAACTGAAAATAATAAAAAGTTAAAAAATAGGGGGGGTAAGGAGGTCCCCAAACAATTAATTGTAGCGTTTGAACCTTTACAAGTAGATATTTGAAACTATCCCGATAAATCCATTATTTTATTTGCTATATATAAGAGAAAGAAAAAAGAAGAGATATAAAAATAAAATTAAGTCAAAAAATAAGTGGTGTACTCATACAAAAACTCGAGCTATATGCGTTAATAAACAACCATTAATAAGATCGTTATATCGCCCCGACTTGGCTGATTTAAGCATAAAAAGGAAGTGTGTTAAAAGGTAACATATAATGAATGGGCAATGCGCACAGTTATTTCTCTCGTTTAAGAAAATGTAGACAATAGTATAAAAAAAGAAAACTATGCAGCGGAAACCGAAAGAAAAAATATTAAATCTAAATACCTGCCTAGTTTTTTTACAAAAAGTAATGATCCACTAAAAATATAAATGTGAAAAAGGCGAGCCAAGTTCAATACTAAAATTATGCTTGGATGTGGGCTTCACCGCAAAAAGAATGGAGATATAAATGAGTGCCAAGTTCTGTACAAAATCCAAATATGTATGAGATCTTTCGAGTAGGTTAGATTCGACTTGGGCAGTTTTGATCAGATTTGAATTTTTTTTATTTAAATAAGTTGAATAACTTTTTAAAATGACTGATGTAATGAAAACTGACCAAGTCAAATCTAACGTACTTTATGTGAAAAAAAAACATGTGAACAAAAAATTTATATCATGGGTTTAAAAAGTCAGTAACCGTAGTTACTTACTAGGTTTTCCTTATAAAATAATTGGCATCATTACATTTTCACAATATAGGAAATTATAATTAAAAATTGCTCTCTCATCTCTCATCTTAAATATTCCCGTATGCGCCTAGCTAGTTAGGATTTTAGAGGGACTGGGAAATTATACCTTTATTTATTGACCTGATGTTATTTTGGACATTGACCTTTAAGCAATAAATCAATATTAACCTTGTAAAAATTGCACTTTATCTCTACTGATTTTGTTATTTATTTGTTCTGGTTAATAAATTGTTAAATTTTCTTTATATAAGCCTATTTATATTTTCGTTTTTTAGTTTAAAAACTACTTTTTCTCTATATAGAGATAAATTAGTTTTAAATAATTAGCTTCAGCCATACAGCACACGTTCTGCCTACCGATGGCATCTTAAGTTCATAAATCTCAATCCACAATTAAGACAATAAGTAGTGTTTTAATCTTATTTAAATCTGAAAGATGCTAAAATCAAATTTAAGGATGTGTAAAAAATACAATAAACATTATTTGTTTAAATTTATATCTGCAATGGAAAGTCAATAGTAAATAAACACAAAACCCTAGAGAACCAATTTTTTGTGTTTTTAATCTTTTAGCCCAACAGTTACATAATGGTAATAAAACATTTCATAAAGTTAAAAAAAAAAGTTAAGACTAATCGCATAGGAAATGAAGCATTTCACCTGGCAATTTTTGGTCCTGCATTGATTGACTTGAAATTTTAAGAGAAGGTAGTGAATAGCACAAGGATCAAAACCTATATCAAACCGAGGGGCGCCAAAATCCTGAGGGTGGTTGCCACCCCCTCCCTAGGGGGTGGAAATTTTATATTACATTTTAACAACAGAAATCGATTGAAAAAGTGATTTAAAACAAAAAATGTTACTTACATTTTTTCGGTAACCTAATACTTTTCAAGTTATTAATAATTTTTCGACAAAAAAAAACGACGTTTTTAATGGGGTTTTCCCAAATAACTCGTAAATTATGAATTTTATAAAAAAAACTTTAAAAACAAAATTGTAGACTTTAAAAAGACAACAAAATTGTTTTATTATAATTTTTCTACGACCAATACGAACCAAGATACGTCGTGTTAATGGTTAGCTTTTTTTCGTAAATGTAAAATTTGATAGGTTTAAAGTCAAATAACTGGAAAATGCTGCATATTTCCGTGAAAACTCATGAAATCTTTTTTAAGTATCTAATCAAACCTTTCTTTGTATTAAACAAAAAAGTTTCTAGCTTAAACATTAGGTGAGTTATTATAAAAATAAGGACAGTATCTAATATTTTTCTACGAAAAAATCAATTAAGACAACCCCTAACTATCAACAAAATTAAAAATGAGCTTTTTTCTTTTGCAGTTCTCTTTATACATGTAATAATAAAACGTCCAAAAAGTTTTACTAATTTTAAATGCCTAATTTGAGAAAAATTTAAGCTTACAGTGAAAAACGATTTGTCACAATTCTATATTGCGCTATTTTTCATTCTTTTTTCCTAAATAACTCCGAAAATATCGGAGATAAGAAAAAAATGATGGAATTTTAAATTGCAGAATTTTTAATGTCTAAAATTCTTGTGTGCGTAGTTTTTCTGTAGAGTGAATATTTCGCGAGATGTAGTCGTTTAAAACCACTATTTACGAACGACCACCGCCTTATTCACCCCATTTAAAAACCAGATGATCTTAGGGATATCACTTACAAAGCCTTCTAGCTCTTAAAAATTCCTACAAAAAACTATATAAAAGAACTTTCTATCATTTAAAATGAAGGAGATACGTTAAAAAACCAATCAATTTTCTTTCAAAAATCTAATAGGCCACTTCGGAGCATAATAATCTACATAATATTTTTGAAATTAGTCATTTTAAATTGGTTAAAATTCTTTGGGGTATTATTAATAGATGTATAAAGAAAATTGTATAAGAGTGAGGGTCAGCTTTAATTAGGGGGCAGTTAGGGGGTTGTTTTTATTTATGTTTTCATAGAAAGAAATAGTTACCTTATTTTTATCATAACTTACTCAATATTCATGCTAGAGACTTCTTTTTTAAAGAAAATTTTCGAAAAATGCAGAATTTTCCCGTTATTTGACTTTGAATATATCAAATTTTGCATCTGAAGAATAAAAGCTAACTATTAACACTCTATATCTCAGTTCGTTTCGTATTGTCGTAGAAAAATTATGACGAAAGAATTTTGTTTGTCCGTTTGAATCCTACAATTTTGCTTGCTACAGTTTTTTGATAAAATGCATAATTTTCAAATTATTCGCGAAAACCCCATTAAACCGTCGATTTTTTCATCGAAAAATTATAACTTTTAATCGAACCCCTAGGGCGGTGACAACCACCCTCAGGGTTTTGACGCCCTTTGGTTTGATATAGTTTTTGATCCTTGTAGTATTTTCTACCTTCTGTTAAAATTTCAAGTCAATCCATGCAGGACCAAAGAATTGCCAGGTTTTACCTTTTTTGGGCTTCATTTCCTGTATTATAAACCTTGTAATTATTATAGTGGGGTAGTAAAAATACTGCAACTTTTAAATATATTTAAAACCGCCTAAGCTGCACTTACCAAATTTGGTATCTGAAGTGTTTTGGACATGTGAAATTAAATAGCGATATCAGCATTGTTGCCAAAATTACCAGTTTTGTGCTACACATATTTTTTAGTTTTTTAAATGGAATGCCCCATTTATTTTTATTGCATTAAATTGGGCGAACCAAATTAAGTAAGATTCTAAGTTTTCAAAATTCTGTCTCCATTAGTAGCCGAGATATGATAAACTACACTTACAGCAAAAATACATTTCGCGTCTAAATATCTTTAAAACCGCTAAAGTATTCATTTTTTCGTAGAAAAAATAGTTACTCACCTTATTTTTATCATAACTTACTCAATATTCATGCTAGAGACTTCTTTTTTAAAGAAAAGTTCTCGAAAAAAGCAGAATTTCCCCGTTATTTGACTAGTTTTCTGTAGAAATTAGAATCTATCAAATTTGCATTTGAAGAAAAAAAAGCTAACTATTAACACTATGTATCTCAGTTCGTATTTGGTTCGTATATGGTGGTAGAAAAATTATGACGAAAGAATTTGTTTGTCCTTTTAAAACCTACAATTTTGCTTGCTACAGTTTTTTGAAAGAATACATAATTTTTAAATTATTCGTGAAAAACCCATTAAACCGTCTATTTTGTCATCGAAAAATTGTAACTTTCAATCAAAAATAACTTAAAAAATATTAGTGTTATGAAAAAACGTATAAAATAATTTTTGCTAAGAATCACTTCTTTAATTGATTTCTGTAGTTAAAATGTAATAAAAAATGTCTACCTCCTAGGGCCGGTGGCAACCACCCTTCCGGTTTTGGCTTACAAAATTTGGTATTTAGGAGTTTTTGGTATGACTAATTTATTAGTGATATCAGCATTGTTACAAAATTTTAATAAAATTGCGGTGTTGTCATATCTCGGTAACTGGTGAAGATTGAATTTTGAAAATTTGGAATCTTACTAAAGTTGGCACGCTTCTTTTATTGCAATTAAAATAAATGGGGCATTCCATTAAAAATACCAAAAATACTACATGTAGCGCAAAACTGGAAAACTGGTCAACAATGACAGTATCAATGTTTAATTCTTCTTGCCCAGAGACCTTTAAGTGCCAAAATTTGTAAACGCATTTTAAGCGGTTTTAAAGATATTTGAGCGCATCTGAACTTTTACCTAAATAGTGATTAAACTTACCAGAAAATAGGTGATACACTCCTGTCAGAATTATAGCTATTAGTGCTATAAGTTTTGCTGCGGTAAAAACGCTTTGTATTCTCATGGCCCATCGTGTGCTAAGACAATTAATTGCTGTTAGAAGACCTAAAAATATACAGCGACTTTTTAATAATTAAGTAATCGAAAAAAACAGGAAAAACAAAATGATCAGTATTATCACGTAAATAAAGGCAAAAATTAACAACATTTACAATTCATAGGTTTGAATTCTGGAACTTACACTATGCGCGAAAAGTTTTTGGTCTGTTGAAATTCCCAGGTTGGGACCGGGAAAATGACCCCCTAGGGGCCGGAAAATCGTGTTTCAGACGTAGCAATAACAATAGTGCATTTTTATGGACTTTAAAATTCTGTAGCTTAGATTGTGCTGGACAGGTTACTGCCCAAATGCCCCTAAGGGAATATTTTCCCGGTGCGAAACTGGTAATTTTATCAACAGGCCAAAAACTTTTTACGCATAGTTTATGGCCCAGAATTTAAAAGTACATGAAAATATCACTGATGTGATTGCTCCGTCTAAAAAACAATTTTCTGGTCCCTAAAAGGGTCATTTTCCCTGTCCCAAATCTAAAATTTTTCATTGGGTATAAACCTGTCGAGCACAATCTAAGCTACAGAATTTAAAAGTACATAAAAATCCCACTGTTGTGATTACCACGTCTGAAACATTATTTTTCGGCCCCTCGGGGGTCATTTTCCTGGTCCCAAATTGGGAATTTTAACAGGCCAAAAACTTTTCGTCCAAAGTGTAAGTTCCAGAATTCATGTTCATGAAAATATCACTGTTGTGATTGCTACGTCTAAAATTTCAGGACCAATAGAGGCCATTTTCGGTCCGTGGAGCCAATTCTAGACGTTTAAGGCCTTCCTGAGCTCAGGATAGGATTTAGCGTAGAAAAATACATAGAAATAGACATGTCTGACTCTTGTGTATGAACTTTGATTTTTTTGTGGGGCTGTGTAATACAGCGTGTCTTCGGAAGTTCTTACCAAATGGGAAACTTTTCTATTATTACCTTAACTCCCCATAAAAAGTCCTGCTTGGTGAGAAAATACATTTCCACAAAAATATTTGAAGGTTGAATGTACAGGGTGGCTTAAAAATGACTTGTTTCCAAATTAAAATAGGGGTTATTATTTTTTATGTTATTTTATGAAGAAAAGTTTCTATAAACATATGTCCGGAGGAGATATGAGATACAGACGTTAAATATTTTTAAGTCTGTTTTTAATATCCTAAATACGAAGCCAGATACGAAAAATATGTACTACACTAAAAGTTATATTTCTGCTTTATAGGAAAGAAAAATATATAACTACATAAAAGCCAGTGGCGTACATTTTTCTCTCAATAATATTGGCTGTTGTGCCCACTGTACGCCACTGGCTTTTGATGTAGATTTTATATTTTTTCCTATATAGCAACTGCAAATATAACTTTTTCGTGTGGTACATTTTTTTGAATCTGGCTTTGTATTTAGGGTATTTAAAAAACATACTTAAAACAATATTTAACGCCCTGTATCTCAAAAACTACGCAACTCCGGACACATGTTAATAGAAACTTTTCTTTATAGAATGACATAAGAATCGCCTTTTAAAGTTTAGTACCGTAGTAAGGAAATAGATACCCTGTATAATATTTTTGTGGAAATGTGTTTTCTCATCAAGCAGGACATTTTATAAAGAAACACTTTTTTTGATAATTAAAAAGTTTCCCATTTAGTCAGAACGCTGTATATTAAACAGTAAAATTTAATTATTAGAGGTTTTATATTTAAAATAGAATTTTAGATTTTTTCTACGAATTATACAAGGTTTTTCTCTCATTAAAATAGAAAATAAAGTTCATAGAAATACGAGACCACAAAATTCTTCGTTTCTCATATGCAGGGTGTTAAGGTTGTAAAAAATAGTTTTTGTAAATATTTAAATTACTGTTTATTTAACTTTGTTGGTTGGCAATTGTGACATTAGCGGCTAATTTGGCACTAATGTAAGTAAATTTAAAAGTCCAGTGGAGTATTAGGCTTCAGCTACGATACCAAGCTGAAGCGGCGAGCGGAGAGTATCATATAATTAAAATATTAAAAAGAAAAGTAACGCTCCCTTTAACTGAAACCGCTTTTCCTACTTATATCTATTTATTTTTATCCGACCTTTAAGTAGTAGTAGATAAAACTCTGTTACCATTTTGTTATATTAAGGTCTATTATACGATGAGGTTTAATTTAAAGTGTAGTATTACAGATTGCGATTTTATTAAATGCAAAATTATTGTTTTATGTATGTATATATCTTTTTGTTTAAATAAAACAGACTTTCCTACTAATCTCTGTTCCTTTTTATCCAAACTTTAAGTATAGTATAGGTAAAAGTCTGGACATACATAACCGCACCGATGTTCTGAAACAGCTCAGCCAATGAAATCATACGTGGATCGGATAGCGCAGATGTTTCCAGAACCAAGCTTCGAGTTTACGAGCGTTACCTTTTATTTCAGTATATTACGCATAAATATTAAAACTTAGTGGTCAAAAGTTATTTGTTGTAAACTTCTTTATTGCATTTTTTTCACTTTTAAGTTTTAAAAATGAAACATTGACATTTCAGCTATTTGAATAACTGTAAAATCGAAAAGGTGTTTATTTGGAAAAAATAAGCTTTTTTAGTGTTTTATTCAATATTTGATAATGTAGGGTAAAGTTTTGGAAAAAAATGTTTTTTATAAGTGTCTTTCAACTTTAAATAATAATAATAAAATAGAAATTACTTATAATAGTGTTAGTTACATGTTTCTAACTTGCTGATTTTTTACAGATAGTTAAATTGTTACAGTTATTATACAGATAACAGTTATTAGTATACCCGATTAAAATTAATTTCTAACTTTTTAATATGCATTTTAGTTTCAGTGCACTGGTTTGTAGCTTAATGATTTTAAAGATCTTAAATAAGGGCAATTTTGCTAAGATTTATCATGTTAACCCAAGAAGATACGCGTCGTTAGGCAAGAATTGAAAATCCAGTAATTAAATTTTCAGAATGAATTGCAACTTAAATACGACTACAACCAAATAAGATTTTCGTCCTGATTCTCTAGCACAGATGGTAAAGTAATGAATAGTAAAAATTATACTATGTTTTTAAAACGTTTGTTATTAATATAAAAGCATATTAAAATGATAATTAAAAAAACTAGATTTACATATGAAAAAAGGGTAATATTGTTGGTATACAAGGTGTCTAAAAGTGGACGCCGGTGCTTTTAGGACGCGATTCAGGGGGCTATAACAAGTCCAAAAGAACGAGTGAAAGAACTATTTTCTGAGAGGTAAATCAAGATACATATTTTTAAATAATTAATTTAATTAAAAAATTATATTTTTTTATTAGGTGGATTGAAAGAGGTGGCCCCATACCATGGTCACCTAGATCCCTGGATATCAATCCCTTAGATTTTTTTTGGCTATATCAAGGAAAAAGTTTATCTCAAGCCCGTTTTGGATTCCAAAAATGTTGTAGCTCGAATTTATGCTGCTGTTGCATAAATAGAATAATTAAAATATGCTACAGAACGTTCGTGCTTCCATAATTTATCGCGCAAATATTTGTCTTGAAGTACAACACAACTTATTTGAGCACATTTTATGAGACCAGTTGTTTTTTGTTTTAATCGTAGGTTATTGTTATTAAAAAAATTTATTGATATATTTTTTTTGTTTTTTAATTACTCAATAACAAAGGAGAATCGAAAATTTGTTCACTTCTACTTTTCGACTTTTAATAGATCCCTGAATCAAATCCTAAAAGCACGGGTGTCAATTTTAAGACACCCTGTATATTAAATAGTACTAATAACTGGATTCGTCAACACAACATTAAGTTACCTACTGCTGCTTAATTTTTTTTAGAAATAAGGGGTATTAGGAACGTAAAAGATAATTTTTTTAACTTTTATTATAAACTTAGTAAATTATAAATATTTAAATGTCAAAACTGTTAAGATATGCTATAGACTATTTCATATTTTTTTAAATTAATATTTTAATTTAAAAAAATCACATTAGCAGCGACCCATTAGTAAAATTATGGTACAAACTATTTTCCATAATTTATTTACACAGTTTTTATATCTATTAAGTTTTTCAGATACAGGTATTAAATAAACACTGTGTACTCAAGTTGACTTGAAATTTTAATGTAGAGCAGAAAAAATAGTGAATTTTATTTTTATTTGTGTTAATGTAAATATATAATAATAAATATACTTACAAAGACATACAGCAGCCAAAAGTCTAATGGCGTTATCAGGAGGTTTACATTCAGGAAAAAACGGTTTCGCAGCATATTCTGCAAAAGTTATTGCTACTATCGCTTGTGTTGTAGGTCTACAAATATTAAATATGTTTAAATAATACAAGTTGTTCAACGTATCTTAAGAAAGATACAGCAAAAACAAATGAACAAAACGCGAGTTTGTTGGCTGTGGTAGAACCATAGTTACTTGTTAAATAGTTTTATACAACAAGAGTGGCAAATTTCTTTTTAAAATAAATACAATCAAATAAAAAAGCAAATTATATTTAACTAAGTTACAAAAGTACAAAACCCGAGTCCAGCCCAGTATGTCATAAATCACGAAAGTGGCAAAAAAACAATTCAGATCATTTACAACAGCCTAACGCAACAGTCTCCCATCTTCTCTTCTTTTTATTAGTGCTAGTAGACACGCGGATGGTCCGCTTCTGCTTCCATGAACGAACATATATGAGACAACTGGTCTTTGGTAAATAAATAATCAGGGCCGTATTAAGGGTATGAGGCGCCCTAGGCTAGAATTCCCAGAGCGCCTATTTTCCTACCAAATTTTTTTGAAGACCAACAAAAAAAAAAAGGTTCTTACTTCCATTTCAGTCAAAAAAAGGTCATTCTCTCCTTTTCGCGTCTATTTTATTTATATCACCACAGAAAAATTAGTTCTAATCCCCACCCGACCTAAACTTTTTTAGAAACTTCTCTGTCTAGCGCCTATTATTACTCCCCTGTCTGGCGCCTATTTTTTCATGGCGCCCTAGGCTGTAGCCTAGTCAGCCTAATGGATAATACGGCACTGTAAATAATTATAATTAAATATTATATATTATAAAAAGTCCTTAGTATATATATATAAAGCTACAGTTTAATTAATAACATAACAAAACCGAATACACCTTGACTGTGTAATGAATGTGTATTTGAAGAATGGAAGAAATAAAATTTTGATGGCTTTAACATTAGATACCTAAAAAATGCTAGTGAAACATTAAAATTGTCGACTTAATGTAGGTAACAATAAGTTACCTACTCTTTATGACTTATGCCCACATGTAGTAGTTCTCCTAATATCAACCTTAATACTGTAATAGGAAAACAATATGGTATAATTGTAACCATAAAATAACTTACCGCAGAACAATATGTTGGAAATATGTATAATGTTTAGATTTGTTTACGAAATTTGTAAATAGTTGATAATACGAATAAAAGATATCTTTTTTACCCAAGGATAGACTTTTATTAAACGAATACATGAAAATTTAAACATCTAATCCTTGTTAAGAGTAAAAAAATGTGTATTAACGAGTAATAAAAAATAGTTTAATGTAATTTCTAATACAAGTAAGCAGTCGAAATATAAAATTTTTAAAGTAATCATTTTTATTAATAATACTTTTTTATATTTCACCAATACAATAATATTGTATTTATTTTTATGATCTGAAATAGACGTTATATTAGCCTCTTCTGCTGCTAAATTGAAAATACTAATTATTATTTCTACCGTATGATGAAATTATTCTTCCTAATTATACCCGAGTAAATTCCAAATGAAAAGTGGCTGAAGACTGGTTTAAGGGGTTATTATTTAAAATATTTAACTTCTACGCTCAACTTTTTAGGACAACCTATTCAATACAAAATGGAACGTTCCGAACGATAATTCCACACATTTAGTGATATTTAATTTATTGCAAACTTTTGCTTCTTAATGCATATACCGTGTGTCTACGAAAGTTGGCGTCATATGGGAATCTTTTTTATTTTATTCTTTATAAAAAGTTCTCTCTCTGGTCCAAAACCTAAAATGCAACCATCAGATATTAAATTGTATCAGTCATCTACGAGGTTTGGCAAAAATGTAATTTTTGCTTAAGGGTAAAGTACCTGTATTTTTGCTAAAATCAAAAATTGTTATAAACAAAAGATGTTTAGAATTAAAAATTACTTTTAAATATGCAATTCTGATTATTATTTACAAAAAAATATATTTTTAATTTTGTTTTCTGGTATGTTGGTGAAAATTTAGGTTTCTACATTTATTAGTGCACTATTACATTTCATGATTATAAATGTCATAAGACAGTTTCAAATAAAGTTTGTAAATTTATTGTTATTAAAACAACAAGAATGTACAAACTTAAATTTTCTTGATTTTCGCAGAAAAAAATTTTTGGAAATAAACAAAATTGCATATTTAGATTTTCTTTATATCAATTTGTAATATTAGCAAAAATACAGATACTTCACTTTTAAGCAAAAATAACATTTTTGGCCAAATCTCGTAGATGACTGACACAATTTGATATCTGATGATTATATTTTAGGTTTTGGATTATGAAGAACTTTTTATAAAGAATATAATTTTTTTATAAAATCAATGATAAAAAAGTTTCCCATAGGACGCCAGTTTACTTAGACACACTGTAGAATATTGTAAGGATGAAATAAAACAAAATTTATTTTAAAATGTCTATGCAGATCGAGGAACTATCCTCTGTTCACTATAAATTGAGAAAAACACCTGAACAAAAAATATATATTATTGGTTTAAAAAGTCAGTAACCCTAGTTACCACAATAAAAAAATGTATTTTATTGGTTTAAAACTACAATAACCGGAGTTACTTACTAGGTATTCATTATCAATTTATAGTGGCTAAAGTATAGTATCAAAAAATACTATACAGGTACAGAAGTTCTTAATGATGCATTATATACAAATTCAGAATTTTAGAAAAACACTATTTAACAATATTTAACCGACTTCAAAAAAGGGGAGGTTATATGTTCGACATCTATGTTTTTTTTATGTACATATGTACACCGATTACTCCGTTAATTGTGGACCGATTTTAAAAATTCTTTTTTTTCGAAAACTGCATTTCCGCGGTGGTTCCATAAGAAAGCCAGTCAGGATCGCAAAAAACAAAGGAACTAGACTTATTTTTCAGGCAAAGCTGCCTCTAGTAGTTATATGCTACCCATGCTGGATGTTTTGACAATCAAGGTAGTAAATGTAATGTCAAAATATTTTTATTTGTCGTAGTTATCATTTAGCTAATAGTTCATATTTATTTATTTTTTATTGTGTACCTACTTGCGTGTATTCTATTTTTGTTGGTCAGGTGTTTCCGTTTATACGCAACGTATACCTATTAGAGAGAGCATTGCCGTTCAGTGCAAACAGTTTACGTGAGAGAAAAAGGTACTAGTACTGTTTTTTAGTGGATGGTCAGCAATTAAATGGTAATAATAAAAAACTAAAGAGAGTAAAATAATTATTAAAAAACAAATTAAACTGACTTCAAAAAGATAAATAAAACTCACTAAAAATTTAAAAATAGTAAAAAAATTAAGTCTGGTAATAACATATACGGTATTGAAGTATAAAAAACTTTTGTTTATTTAGTTTTTTGACATCCCATGAAGGCCTGTGCCTAAATACCAGAATACCTTAATTACTAGATGTTTAACCCATCGTTTTCCATGTTCCGTCAACGTTTTCCAAGCACTGAAAAATGCAGTTTTTGCATTTTACAGCACCTTTTAGACAACGCGGTAGTGCCACCACGAACGGTATTTTTAAATAACTGCTACCTAAATATGTCTCCTCCGTTGGGAATCGAACCGTCAAACTTAGTTTATATATACATTTTAAGATATATTTTTTAAAAGTAGGCGGTCCTCTTTTTAGAAATACTGGACCAGGTTCACAGGAAAAACCCTTCACCTGGGGGCTGGTGTTGGCCCTGTGGAAACTATTTTTGACCGCATATGTAATAATAGCAACCCATTCCGATTAACTTTATAGGGAATTCAAATTAAGGAGCAGCAGTGTTGCAATTCGGTCAATCAGCTGATAAAAATGGATATCTAGATCAAGTGTCGAAAATATTTACCATATTTACAGAAATATATGATTTTGGTTTTGCGTCTCGGCTAAAAGCAAGCACTTTTGAAAACAAGGAACATTAAATTTCAGACAAAATATTAGGCATCATAGTCTTGAAACCTAAATAAAACAAAGAGTAGTTACCAGCTAACGTTCCGCGTAATTTTATATAAAGTGACAAAACGTAATTTCTTGGATATTTACACTTAAACTTAACTTAAACAAATCCGACTTCGCACGTCTTCATGGCATAATTGTTTACGGAATCTATGATGACAACCACCAAAACACTTAGCACAAATTGTAGACTAATTCTTCTTGTATTTTTTATTGCATTTATTTAATAAATTATAAAAATTATTTAGAAAAACACGATATTAACTGCCACAACAACAAAAAAACTTGGCCATCAATTATTGTCATGGACTCATACTAGTTCAATTTTTTTTAACAATGTTGCAAGCTTAATTTGAATTATCTATAGGTTCTTCGATTTTCATTTTGTTGTTTCTAATTTTATAAGATATTGGCTGTTTTGTTTGTATTGGAAATTGTTAATTTTAGGAAAAATATTAGTTAAAAAACCTGATTTATTTGCATGTAATAAAAATGGTCTCTTTCATTAGTCCCGATATTGTATGATATATTTGGTTTTTTAGTTTACTGCTGTAAAATATTTTTAGATTATTAATTATGAATAAATTAGCGATTGGATTTAATAGTAATTAATAATGAATTTAGGGTTGTGTATTTAGGTTATATAGAGGGGTTCTGTAAAACAGTGGTTCGTGTGTTATGTTGTGGTTATCTCTCGTGTTTTCCAGATTTCTAGTAAAATCTAAGGCGTGTTTTTGGTATCTATAGAATTTGCCTGTTTGTTCACTTATGTATTGTTCTATGGTTGGTACGTTTGCGAGTTGATGTAGGTTGTCTGTTCGTATATATCTGTCTGATCGTGTAGCTGATCCTAATATTTTATTTTGTACGCGCTGCAGACTACATAGTTATCGGAGACACCCGAACATACAGGTGCAGCGTACGTTGTGTTTCATGATGCTGTTGTATATTATTAATTTGTTATTTTGTGATAAATTTGATCTTGGAGAAATAAGCGAGTATAAACGCCTTTGCACACTAAGCCGGTTTTGACGGACAGAGAGATAAAAAATTATACGAAACCTTTGAGTTTGCCGACTTTCCCTGTTATCTGCGTATAAAGGTTTCATTTGACTCCATACACTCCGATAACGTTGGTCCGTCGCCCGTCTTCCGTCTTTCGCTAATATGAAAAGGCAGTAACGGGTGTTGTGCAAGAAAACATGATTTATGTGTGCTACTAATTTGAGTCTTTGGTCAATTGACCAAGGTACTTTATTTTCGGCACCGGAATGATGGGAGTATTATTTATTCGAATTGGAATAATAATTTTGTTGTTTGTAAATTTCTTGGTTAGTATAACACATTTAGTCTTTGTTTAATTTATTTTGATTTTCCTATTCGCATAACACGGGATTAGGATGTTTAAATGGTACTAAAAGATCAAAGCTCTGTTCACTGCGCCACCGTTTTAAAAGATGGCAATTAAATATGTGCCACTTTAGCTTAATATCAAGAATTGTGTTTAAAAAAAGGGAAATATAATGAAAATGAGATTAGGGCAATGGTGCAATTTCCAACTGCGATGATGAATATCTCGGGAACGAAACGTTTCCGACTAAAAAATTTACCCGCGTATACCAAATTTGGTTAAAATCGGAGTTAACGCCACTTTCAAGACAATTAACAATTACCGTTATTAACATTTAGTAGATTAGCGGAATGTTACTACCCGACTTCATTTATTTAAAAAAAATGTAATTTATTATTTTTAAATTTTTAGTGAGTTTTATTTATCTTTTTTAGGTCGGTTAAATTTTTTTATATTTATTATAACTTTCCTTTATAAAATTGTCTCAGGACACGCTCCAAAATTTTTAAACCACATGATTAGAAAAACTCCTTTATACTCAATAAGATCTGGTAATATTTTTTTAAAATAATTTCATATTAGGCATGGTTTCGTAGTGTTTTTAAATAGAATATATATATTTTTTTACATTATCTTGACAGGCATAAATAGGAGTCCTTGTAGCAGTCTATGGTGACCTGGAGGAAGGTGTTTAATCGACGTGCTTTAAAAACGGGCTTGTTTTTTTGTTTAAATTAAATTTCTAAATATGACACCAGAGGGTACTGTTGTTCCTTATAAGATTTCTAGGGATGCTGTATACATTGTAAATGTAAAAAAATTAGTACAAAAGTAATTTGTACTAAATTTTTTAATAATAACATAATTTAAGTTTTATTATGCAATTTCCGGTTAAATAATAATAAACGTATTGTAATTATTTGGTTAATTTAGTTTTAGCTCTTATTCCCCTAGGGGGAATAGGGATAGGAACCTTGGACTGGAAAGTTGCATTATGGTTGCATTTATGAATATAATAATGTTGAATTTTTAGAGACAGTTAGTTTTTGCTATAACTGTTTATTTTAAATAATATTTTTTATTTAATGGGATTTGTTTTAATGTAGCTTTATTTCTGTTAAAACTGTAAGAAACGGTTTTTTAGCTCAGTCAGTAAAATAACTTAAGGACTTTTTTATTGTTTATAATAAAATCTTCTTTACTTAACTTTTTTCATCTTAAGGTCAAAGAGATTTTAATAAAGTCCAAGTACTAGGTAGTGTAGGTTCTGGTTTAGTAAATATTTTACCCTTTTTATTCCTCATGCAGTTCCGTCAAGTTGTCCAACTACCGAAACATGCAAATACTGCATTACATGGTGTTTACTGGTACTTAGGCATGCTTAAATTGCTCAACTTCGCTGGTTTTACGAAATACAGTGTTGCGAGGTGGAAAAGGCATACACGTCGCGTTAATTCAAAGTTACCATTGACAATTTTTGCCATGTGGCAACGAAAGCAGATCGACGCGTCATCCTATCGTGAAAGGTATTGATTTATGCGTTCCCTGTCCAATCTCTGCCTGCAAGTATTTAACACACCGAAACTGAATTAATAGACCTAAGTTAGCACGACGTATATATTTCTTCAGCCTATTTATAATACAAAAAAAAAATTGTATTACTTTGCCTTTTATCTTTAAATTGCTATTTAAATTTAAAAAAATATATTAATAAATGTTTATTTAGGTAAATTCATTCTTAAAATATTATTATTAAAATTTTGCTTGTCTCTTTGCTTACTATTGAAATTATAAATTGAAGGTTAGACCTCTAGCTTACAAATTAAAAAAAAAACATAGTTTTGCAATGTCGTAAGTACGTACCTCTTAAAAATGAAAAAGAAAACAAAATTTGGTTTAAATTCTGTATTAATTCTTTAAATACAGGAAAAGGTCCTTGTCTTTTATCTTCTATCGTTATAATTTTGTGACGCTTTGGAGCTAAGGATTAGGGAAAATTTAAAATATAATTTGTAGTAAGATTTGTAACTAGGTTACGACTTCCCTCGGAAACTATGGTTCGTTCTGATGACGATTTCATCGAGTCGTCGCTACTAAGTACACAATTATGTCTAATAAGGAACATTTTAACTTTTTTATTACGGGTATTTTACTTTCTTCTTCAGTCGCTTTACTCTTTTGAGAATCCTGGTTAATATTTGGAGTAATACGAGTATTAGTGGTAATGCTAATTATACCGCTACTTGGTGAAGGTCCCGGCGATGAATCTCTAACCTTTTTTATTGCAAGGACTTCATCATGTTCTTGAATACGTTTTCTCTTTTCTGAATAAATTACACTATTGTCTGTATTTATACTTAGATGAGAAAAAATACTAGGTACTGAACCAGCCTTTAATATAGAATATAGGCCGTCCTCTTTTTATTTGATGTACAGTACCATCACTAAGTTTTGTCTCGTAAAAATAAGAGATATCGCTTTTATAAAAATGAAGAGAACAAACGGCATTAGAACTGCATAAAAGTTGGTCCTTCCTACCAATAGCTTGTTGCCATAGGTTTAACATGTGCGGAACCTAATAAAAGTAAAAGAAAAAAATTAACACTATTATATTTAAAATAACAAAAATATATACCAAAAATATAATATTTAAACAGTAATTACTTAGCACACTTTAATAATAAGGGCGAAGTAAGTGGAGAAAATAAACTCATTTTGCTGAAAAACTGCCATAAAATCCAATACCAATTTTGTTAATACGCGAATAAGGCTTACGAAGATTAAAAAAAAATATTAAAAATACAAATGATTAATTAATTAATAAATATTAATAAATATAAATTTATCCGAAAACTTAATTTACAGGTCAACACTTACCGATGGGGCTTTAAAAAGAGATATCTGGCTGGCACCCAATCCTTTTCTTTGTTGTGCGGAAAGACATCTCGTCTTACAATTTGGAACAAAGCAATTTTTACTTGATTGCATATTATATATTAAAAATATTTATTTTAATAAACACAATCCACAAAAAGAAATATTTTGACAATATGTTTCAAATTTCGTTGCTACCCGTCATTGTTTTTGAGAGTTTGAATTTGACGCAATGTTGTCAAATAAAATAAATAATTCTTCCACTTTTTTTTTTCCCAGGGAGCCGTCTGCATGTCCGGTGGCACTGCAGCCTGAAGGCTTATTGTACCAAACTCCCGTTTTATTGTACCCATTCCAGTACCCTAGTTCCTTGAAGAAGGCGGTATAGGTCTGCTGGGTGCGTACCATATGTTTCCGGGGGCACTCTAATATCCCCGAAGATTGCCTGTCTTTGTGATCCAGTGCCTCACACTCTGACAGTATGTGGGATACTGTTTCGGTCTCTGCTCCACACAATCTGCAGTCCAGATCTCCGTTGTATAATCCCATTTTATTTAGGTGTTCTTTCACTGGAGCATGTCCGGTGAGGAAACCTGTGATCGTTCTTAGCTGATTCCTACCCATTTTGAGTAGTTCTTTAGCTCTTTTTGTGCATGGTCCACTGATGTATATTTTCCCATGCATGTGTTGAGGAAGCCTTTCCCAGTGCAGTCTTTGCTGGTCCTTTACCCAGTTTTGTACCGCACTCCGGAAGGTGCTCTTTGGCACTCCAAGGACTGGTTCTGGCCCGACGTATGTCGTGGCTGACCCCTTCTAGCCAGTTCGTCTGCGTTTTCATTGCCTCGAATTCCGCAATGCCCTGGCACCCACATCAACCTCGTGTTGTTGCGTTCCGCCAGTTCCCTGAGTTCCTCGAGGCATTCTAGTACCAGCCAAGACGATACCTTGGGATTAATTAGTGCACCAAGGGCTGCTTGACTGCTTTGGTTGTTAATCCTGGCACATTGTAAGATCGCAAAAATTTGCTTGAAATACAGAGGCGTGGTTTCCCAGTGGAAAGGTCAAACGAGTGTTTCCCATCTCACTGTAGATACCTGCTCCTGACCCTTCTTCGGTTTTGGACCCGTCCGTATACCAGGTTTGACCTCGAAGAGAGAGTCTGAAATTTTCGTTTGCCCAGTTCTCCCTTGGGTGTATTGTCACCTGAAAGGGTCTTCTGGGTACGATTTGTGGGGTCATATAGTCTGTCCTCATATCCATTATGGGACTCCTTATGATATTTTTTATTTCCATGTGTCCTGATCTAACTTTTGTGTTGCTCAGGTTGTGTTTCAGTCTGTATACCCCCATTCTCGCCTCCCCTTGTACCACTATATGCAGTGGCGGGAGGTCAAGTAGGGTCTCCAAGACCGCTGTTGGTGTACTTTTAATGCATCCCGCTATGCCAAGGCAGGCTAGTCTTTGCACCTTGCTCAGCCGAAGCATAGCCGTGTGCTGTCTGGTCTTGGTCCACCAAACAATGGATGCATATGTTATGGCTGGTTTCACCACGGTATTGTACAACCAGTGAACCATTTGTGGTCTTAGTCCCCACGTTTTGCCATATGTTCTGCGAGCCAGAATTAATGCTATTTCCGCTCTTTTGATTACTTTATCCAAATGGTGGTTCCAGGTGAGTTTTGAGTCCAATATAACCCCCAAATACTTAACCTCCCCCATCATTGGTATTTCAGTGCCTTGAAGATTGAGAGGACCCAACCCCTCTAGTTTTCTTCTTTTGTGAAAGGCACTATTCTGGATTTGGTTGGACTGATTTTTAAACCAACCTCTTCCGTCCAAGTAGCTACTATATTCAGAGCCTGTTGCATTCGCTCTCTGACCGTAGTATTGAATTTGCCCTGGCATACAATGACTATGTCATCCGCATACCCTAAAACATCATGGTTGTTGCTCTTGAGCCTGTCTATCAGCCCGTCCACAACAAGGTTCCAGAGAAGGGGAGATAATACTCCCCCTGTGGGCATCCCCTTGCTACCCGCGCCGACAGAGTTTCACCCAAGAGTGTCGAGTGGATCACACGGTCTTTTAGCATGCAGCCTATCCATCTGCAGCATGTTTCGTCAACTTGCCTGTGACGAATCGCCCTTGTGATCACTTCTTCCACTTCATAAAATCGGTATTTAATTATTATATAAATTATTAAATATCCGATCTATATATTACAAATTACTATTTAAGACTTAAAAATGTATTTTTAGAATTCTTATTTTATTCAGATTTTCAACAGTTCTACATAAATATAAAACGATTTGTAAACAATAACATACAGTTGTGTGGCGTAAATCATTTACAACAATAATAAAATAAAATATAAAATTTAATTTGTTTAAATTTTAAACAAAACAGCTTTGGTGACATTTAAAATCTATTTAATATTTTTTTATATTATTTATTATTTGTGAGTAAAAAAATGGGATAAATTCTACCACATATTATTATGCTTGGCAACGCTGTTTTAATATCTTATAACATAAAGTAACATACCTACGCATAAGAGAAATCATGGCATGCTAAAATTTTCGTACCGCTTTTGCGGCAGGCTCAGCGCTGCCTGGCGGCAGGCTTGTCATTTTTGCCAGTTTACACTTTAAATGCGTCGGTCGAAGCCTCGCCTCGTGTAACATCAGCGGTGGGGAGACACGTAAGCTTACTGAAATGACTAACTGGCGGTATTTCAACGAGAAACGAATAAAATTATATTGGGAGTTTTCGCATGACCTGTCCTTAAATCGGCTATTCCATGATAACACTTATAATTTCCTTACTCTATGCTTATAGTCATCACGAGCGCCTTTATTGTTTTTTAATAGAAACGCTGAAAATTAAGCCCGTTTTTTTTCAAATAATACCGATATCGTTTACACACCTTCCTCCAGGTCACCATATAGCAGTCTATTTAATTGTAAACCAAAGAAAATATATGAGCGAACATCCCTATTTTTATACTAGGTTATAAGTAAATAGTGTCCACGAAGGTTTAAAGTCGAACTACTAATAAACTATGGGAGCATTAGTAATTGGAAGAAAAGAAAAGTCTTTACAAACCAGCGGTTAAAAGGTTTAGAAAATCTATAGATAAAGAAGCGGACAAAATCAAAGCTTTTCCAGATGGAGTATGAAGGGAAAGTATGAAAGTTGTTAGTTCTGATTAGTTCTGAAACTACTGAGTAAATTGCTTTCCTGGGAGATGCTACGGCAGGGATGGGGAACCAATGGCACGCGTGCTCAAATTAGTACGTGACGTAAAAATTTGGGCACGCGAGTATGTTGATGTTTAGTTTTTAATCTAAGGGAAACTGAAAGAAGACAAGTTTGATGTTAGTGACCTTTTTGTTTTTATTTTATTTCTTTTTTGCTACATCTTTCTTTCCCCAAAAATATTTCATGGCACGCCAAAGACATCTTTTTACATTTTTGTACAAAAATGGCATGTTCAGAAAAAATCATACTAGCTAACTCTGAAGACCAGAAGTCAAAAAATACTAATGAAAGAAAAACTGGCAGTTTATCAGTAGTTTAGAAGGCAATTCTTTTTATGCAGTAGCGAAATCATTAATTAGACTAAAGGCCCTTTTTTGAATTAATAAACTTGCTGTAGCGTTGTCATTACAGTTTGAGAATTGTTTAAAGAAAAGTCCTATTGGTTGATCATAGACCTCTGCGAACGACCAATGAGAAAAGTTAGAACTTGATGACATTCATTTTGTAAGCCACCATTTTAATATGGGAAAAGTATTTTAAATAGGATCTGATTTGGAATATATACTTTGGGCAGTTAATATTGAAAAAAAATCTAAATAAAAAATGTATTTTATTGGTTTAAAAAGACGATAACCAAAGTTACTTACAAGGTATTTATTATCAATATAACGTGTCCAAAGTAAAGTATAGAATAATGTGACTTCCTTGCTCGAAAGGTAAATTCTAATTTTTGAAGCTGTCGTGGCAATGAATATTCTCGTTATGTTTTTATGACAGTTCAGGATATTCTTGAAACAAATCCCCACTAAATTAAATTAATCCTATTACAACACTATGTGGTGCTTTTTTAGATAAATTATTATTTATATAAAACATAAATGTTAATCATTGTAGTTAGTAGTTAGTAGTAAGTTAAAATTTTGTAAACCAACAAACGTAAATATTTCAATAATATCCAGGTAAACAAATCCTACATTTTAATGGAAAATCACTGTATTTTTTTAGATCTGCTTCAAGTATTTTAAATTGAATTTATCTATTTAAATTAATTAATTTATTTTATTTAAAATACATTTTTTTCAATTAACTAAAAACGTTATACATAAATTTACATTTTTAAAAATACCTTTAGATTTTTTCAACAGTTCTTGAAATTTTAATGGTTTTATTTTACTGTATATTTATTTATTATAAAAATAAAGAAAGGTTAGTCTTTACACCTTTGTTGTGAGCTTGACTTAACTCAGCAGATTTTGTTTCTTGAAAACGTAATTACTTAATTTATTTTTAAAAGTAAAAATATTCGATAATTTTGTCAACGAGTGTATTTTTTCCGGTGCGTTTAAAAGGGGCTGTAACCTGGCAGTCCCCTACACTGAATACGCTAATGCAAGAAACTAATAAATTAATATTAACAAATACACTTGCCTGATAATTAATAGAGCCATCCATAATCTAAGAAACGCTGCCAATGGTCCAAATGCCACATAAATATAGGCATAATCACCGCCTGATCGAGTCACTGATGTTCCCAGTTCGGCATAGCATAATGCACCAAGCATGGAAAAATACCTGATGCACACCATACTAGAATAGAGGTGCCTACGGAGTGACTTGCTTGGTAAACACCTGTTGGGGAAACAAATATACCACTTCCTGAAAGTAAAGAAAAGTCAATAAGATTATTGTTTGGCAGAAGAAGTTGGATCAAGTGGTAACAACGGTGCATAGAAAGACTAATAACAATATGGATAAGATATAAATGCAATGAATTTTTGATGCTGATGCAGATAAAAAAAAACAAGAAAAGCCATCTTTTTGTCTTGTCTTGGGGACTGAAGAGCCAATAGCTCTTTCGACTCGGCGACAATGCTATTTTTACGCTCGTAAGACCGCTCTTTATAAGCATACACACGGTCAGTCAGGTCTTAGATCCTACCTGAACTGAAAGGGAGTCCGCGAGTGTGCGGACGTGTGTATGCTGAACTGACGGCGCGTTCCAATGCAAATTCATAGTAAGTGCGTTTTCACACACATTGGCAATAACGCGGAATTCAATATAAATAAATTATAATATATAACATATCTTTTTACACGGGACGGGCTGCATATTCAGTAACATCAGCCGCGCTAGACGATGGCAGCGGAAGGTCTAGGGCTAGAACGTCTGCTGTTGGGTCATGGTTAGTTCTGGTTGGTCAAATCTTTTTTAAATTCCTTATTAAAGCGAATTAAAAATAGAGTTAACTAACCAGAACTAACCATGATCCCTCAATGTGACAGTTTTTTTATGACCGTTGGTAGCGCTTCAAACCACCGCCGAGAAAATCCGGAAAGAGTCGGCTCTTCGGCTGGTCTAGCGCGTCTGCTGTTACTGAATATGCAGCCGGGCTGCGTAAATAGAAACCCTACTCGAATTCGTCCGACCAACTGGACTAGGGTTTCTAAGCAGTTAACTACCAGAAACCCTATTCGAATTCGTCCGACCAACTGGGCTAGGATTTCTAAGCAGTTAAATACTAGAAACCCTACTCGAATTCGTCGGACCAACTGGACTAGGATTTCTAAGCAGTTAAATACCAGAAACCCTACTCGAATACAGCTCCAGATCTTGACGTATTGGAGTAGGGTTTTCCATTATTTATTTAGCAAAAAGGTTTGGAAATACTAAACTGTTGGACATTTAAACGGAATAATTTAAATTGTAGGTAATATTTTAAACCTAATTTTTGTAAAGTTTATAAAAATATTTTAGTCCGGTTTTCGGCAAATTTTAACGCAATAATTAGCCTTAATGATTACCTACACCGCAGCCTTGGTATTAAACTTACCTCTTATGTACAGAGTGGTAAATATGACGTTTTTTTTGGGGATATTTTGTTGATCTGCAACTTTTTAAATAAAAAAATTTGAATGATCCAAATTTTATAAAAATTATATTATTCTTTCTGACAAACAATTTTGACAGATTTTTGATATCTCTCGTAAATCTGAAAATATGATGTTTTTACTAAGAAAGTGACATTTTAGCGTTATTACCCTGTATAACGCTGACTATTAGTCCTGTAAACTTCTACTGTTTGATATTTTAAGCGAAAAGCAACACTTTTAAATGTTTTAAAAACATTTATACAGGGTGGATATGTGGACAAAAAGTAGATCTATGTGTAAAAGTAATTTTTTCAAAATATTCTAAATTTTTCCATAATTCTTGTTTTTTATTATGCCATAAACTACAGAATATAAATTTATTTATCAATTCTTTTGCAGTTTTATGATGTTTTTGGGTAAAATTGATCAAGCTTATTGATTTCCAATAAAAAAATTGTCAAAAATATTATAAATAAAAAAAATGTTTTAAAAAATTTTTTGGTCAAAATTCGATTGAAAATTACATTTTATTTTATATCTTTGTTATTGTTTAGGTTATGCAATTTTGGTTAATAACATTTTAGATGGATAATTTAATTTTCTATATTTTATATTTATATTCTGTAGTTTATATAATATCAATAAGAAATGAGTCTTTTTTAAATAAAAATATGCTATTGACATAAGGTTTTTAAATCTTTTTGCTAAATAAACAATGAAAAACCCTATTCAAATTCGTCACGATCTGGAGCTGTATTCGGGTAGGTTTTCTGCTAATTAACTGCTTAGAAATACTAGTCCAGTTGGTCAGACGAATTCGAGTAGGGTTTCTGGTATTTAACTGCTTAGAAATCCTACCCCAGTTGGTCGGACGAATTCGAGTAGGGTTTCTGGTAGTTAACTGCTTAGAAACCCTAGTCCAGTTGGTCGGACGAATTCGAGTAGGGTTTCTATTTACGCGGCCGGGCTATGTCTAAAAATACTAATTTATTAATATTAAATTGTGTAAGAATGCACTAAGGGTCTTACTCGCAGACTTCTGGTACTAGTACCTACCTTGAGGTAGGATAAGATCTAGGCTACGGCTAAGATACCAAGCCGTCGGAGAGCGAAAATGTAAGAGCTGTCCTTAATCTTTATGGTACCATAAAAGAATTTGTATTTTTAAATCAGGCGGCTGCAATATCCTGAGCAAAAAGCCTTACCGCTACTGCTCGAAACGAACAAATATTATACGCAAAGCGTTTCTAAGGTGTACAGGGTAAGTCAGAAGTCTCACAAAGTTCATTTACTTGTTATCCATAAAACTTTCTAAATTACTTTTTAAAAATATTTGGTTGTATACAGGGTTGCTCACAAAAGAGTTACAGTAAAGTTATGTTTTTTTTTAATGGAGTATTTTATATTTCTGTTTAATTCCTCTTTACATTTTAACACTTTTTTGTTATAGGTTATATAGGGTTGAATCTTTTAATTTAGGATATATTGTATAATCTTTTTAAAAAATTAAATATTCAGGTTATTTTTCATAACGCTACCATTTTTCAAATTTAATTTTTTTAAAAGTTGCCTGGTCTGGCAACAACTAGTAAATCATACTTGTATATTTTATTAATAAAATATATTTTGATTATACAGGGTGTCGAGGAAACAGTGGTAAACTTGAAAAAATTAAAACCTTTTAAACTTTTTTATTTTGAATAGAAAACGCTGTATTTTCTTTTATCAGTAGTTCAGGCTTTTTAATACCTATACATTTTCCTAAGTCCTATACCTAAGTCCAGTAAGTTTTAAATGGAACACCCTGTATTTTGGTAGCGGGTGAAAAACAAACAAAACAAAATGGTAAAAAAAAATAACAAGTATTATCTGATATGATTTATAATATCGGTAAGGCATAAAAAAGGGTTGGTGATTTAAAATTACTTAGTTCATTTTTCTAAAGCATTTCTGCTGGGTTTTCTTTAATTGGGAAATTATATTTTTATAGGTAACATGTGCTAAACAATTTTTTGTGCTTTATCGATAATATAAAATAAACCACAGGATGAATTTTACGGATACCATAATTTAATTATTATTTAAATTGCCAAACTACTCGACTTAAGTATAGGGCAACCCTAAAAAAATGTATAAATATAAAAAGGTCCGTAGCAATAATCAAAGAAAATACAGGATGTTCCATTTAAAATAAGAAAGCTTTGGAGGTTTTTATTTTTCTAAGTTTACCACTATTTCCTCGACACCATGTATAAATAAAATATATTTTATTAATAAAATATACAAATATCATCTATTAGGTAATTAATTAGGTAATTCCATTTAAAACTAAAATTTTCTTGAAAAAAAAAAAGTATTGGAAAAATAACTAAACTTAGTTATAGGGTAACCTTGGGAAAATGTATAGGTATTATCGGCCTGAACCAATAATAATAGAAAATACAGGATGTTCCATTTAAAATAAGAAAGCTTTAGAGGTTTCTATTTTTCTAAGTTTACCACTATTTCCTCGACATCCTGTATAAATAAAATACATTTTATTAATAAAATATACAAATATGATCTATTAGGTAATTACCTGACCAGACAACTTCAAAAAATTCAAAATTGGCAAAATGGTAGCGTTATGAAAAATGTCCTAAATAATTTTTGAAAAGAAACTTCAATATTTCCTAAATTTAGGATTTAACCATATATAATCTATAACAAACAAGTTTTATAATTTAAAGAGAAATAACGCAGAAACATAAAATACAGTGTGATTCATTTAAAAAACATAACTTTATACTGTCACGCTTTTGTGATCAACCCTGTATACATCAAAATATTTTTAAAATGTTGATGTCTGGCTACATACCTAGATATCTATGACATACCTACAAAAAGGAAATTTAAAAGTTTTATAAATAACGAGTAAATGAACTTTGTCTGTGACTTTTGACTCACCCTGTATAAAGTGGTTTTAAGGTGCTGTTTACCACAAATTATTTTAGCCAGTACCGACTACCAGTACAGAAATTTGTTACTTTCCGCTTTCGCTTGTTATCGTAGCCGAGGCCTTACTCCTCTTGTTTCCTTTTTCTTAAAATAAAAACTATGATTTATGTAAACATATGTTACAGGAAACGTGATTATAGAGCGATAGGCAAAATGATTAATTTATTACTTTGACCGGCCTCTATTAAAAATGCCCGACGGCCCGTGGTCCATGTAATAAGTCAGTGTTTGGGATAGCTTGAATTTATCACTTGGACCGGGCAGTGAGAATAATTCCCTATTTGCAGAGTCATCTCACTAAAATTGCCAATACGGCAACATGGGCTGGCATAGTTCTGGTTAGTATTGGTTAGTATAAAAACACTACAGTTCACCTATTTTATTACTTTGTCCAAGATCGGATAGGCATTATTCATAATGGCCAAGAAAAGTGATTAATCATGCTGTTTTAATAACATTGCCCAATTGAGCCGGGCATTATGAATACAGACCGACCATTATTAAATTGCCCGTAACATATATACATATACGTTCTTAAGGTTAAAATACACATAACTTTATTAAGATAATAAAGCTGAAAGTAGTCATGACTGACTGACAAGTTAAGAAAAAAATATTTAAAACTAGAAGGTTTATTAGGTTTTTATTGTTGTTGGTATTTATAGATATGATTGCATCCCCAATCCTGGTTTGAAATATTTTTTTAGAGTATCATATCAGTGAAGCAAATAGAGCGCTCCCGAATAGCTCAGGAGCATTTCGTTCTACTTTATGGCATTCCAGTGACGGAAAGTGTTATGCACCTGAGCTACTCCGTTTTTCTTTCCCCTTGCCCCTCATGCACCAACCCCTCTTTTGGTTTTTGTGCTTCAAACGTGTTTTTTATGGTTAAGAATCGATTTTTTAAAATTATTTATTTAAAATGGAATTAGATATTAAAAGAGATTATTATTATAAAGCCAAAAAAGTTAAAAACAACGAAATTTTAAAATTTCCTAAAATATCTCTCTTCCTTGTCTGAGGATGCGTTCCAGTGACTAACTTTTTAGAGCAGTTCAAGAGCTTCAAGCCCTGGAGCGTGACGCACAAAAATTTTCGTCACTGGAAAGCAACCCTGTACTTAGACATATGTATTTTTTTAAAAAAGTTCTACTTTAGTTTCTGATAATACTATATCGATGGCTTTAGTGAGAAGAGTTATATACATACAAACATATAAGAGGTATTTTTGTGCGAGTTAGAGAAAAACTTAAGTCAATAAAAAGGACTTAAATCGATAGTAATGAATTAAGTCATTAAGAAATGATTTAAGTCAATAAAAAAGATTTAGGTTTTTATTTTTATAATACCTCAGTCAGAGAATTATTAAGAAAATATGTAATTAGGAGAAATTTCCTTTTGAACTGGCAGGTAATATTGTATTATGTACGCAGTCTACGAGGCAAAAACTTAATCACTTCTTTAATTAGTTCTGCTATCTCTTTTCATAATATTCTAATAACCTTTACCAAAAGGATCTTTAATTAGCAAACAAATTAATTAAAGGTAAGAGTTATCCACAAGAAAATACCCTTAATGCCAAAATGGTGCCTCTTAACAGTAAAAAAGCTAAAATCTGAACATCTATAACTTTTACTTAACTAAATTTAACTGTAAAAACATAGATATAAAGCCCTAAACTATTCTTGATAATGAATTTTATTAACATAAAAAACCTAATAGTTAATTAATTATATAGGTAATCTACTATTTGCATTTTTGCAATATCAATATTAGATATTATTGAGTACTAGCAAAGACAATTATAGTTTCACTAGTACCAGTAATACAATAAAATTAATCTTAAAATATTTTTAAAATCTTAAATTTAATTTTTGTTATCTTAACTTAAAAAGCCATTTAGACCAGGTCGTATGAGCGCCAATGTATCAAAAATTATTCTTTTAGTTTTTTCAGAATCATGTTCAGAATAAAATACTGATTACCAACGCTCCATGATGCCAGCTCGAATTTTGTACAGATTTTTTGAACCGCAATTGTTTTGACAAGTAAGAAAAAAAATCATATACATATAACCAATTTTCCACCAAAAACGATACCTCACAATTTTTCGAAAAATTATTATTTAACTAGTTATAACCATTTAAACAATTGAAAATGAGCAATTTGGCCTAACTACCATTTAAATAATGTGAAATAAGAAAAATTTGATATGATTTTTTTTATAGAAATCTTGAACCTTTTGTAACAATTGTAGAGTGAGCGATTTGACAATTTTAAGTTCCAAGATATATTTTTATTTTCTAAACAAATGTATTTTCCTGTTTTTAATCCCCAAAAATCTTTGCTCTTTCCCTGTATAGATATGGTCTCCATATAAACAACACCCAGATCGACTCTAAGGTGTCGCGGCTAAGGTAGTTGTCATGGTAAAAACCTTGAATACACCTGACCGATCTGGGTGCTGTTTATATGGAGACCATATCTATACAGGAAAGTGCAAAGATTTTGAAGATTAAAAATAAAAAATACACTTTGTTAAGAAAATAAAAATATATCTAAAAACTCAAAATTGTCAAATCGCTTACTATGCAATTGTTACAAACGTTCAAGAATTCTGTAACAAAATACATCATATGAAATTTTTCATATTGTCGTACATTATTTAATGGGAAAGTTGGACCAAATTGCGCATTTTCAATTGTTTAAATGGTTATAACTTGATAAATATTAATTTTTCGAAAAAATGTAGTCATTTTGGTGGAAAATTATTCAAAAAATAAAACTTTATTTAAAGAAAAAAATTCTTAACTGTCAAAACAATTGCGTTTAAAAAAATTCTAATCAAAATTCGAGCTGGCAACATGGGTCGTCATAATCAGCATTTTATTCTGAACATGATTCTGCGAAAAAATTTCATGAGAATAATTTTTAATACGCACAATGGCGCACATACGACCTGGTCTAAATGGCTTTTTAAGTTTTAAGTCTAATTATGAATTAAATCAAATTTACAGACTTAAGTCAAAAAATTAAATTCAGTCATATAATATTGACTTAACTCATTACGAAAATGACTTGACTTGAAAAAAATGTTTTAAGTCAAGACTTACCATTTAAATAATTTCAACTTTGTTGTGAGACTTGACTATATATTTAATTCATTTTAATTTTGAATGTGACTTAAGACTTAATATTTAAGTGTTTTAAAACTGACTTGTTACAGTGCTGTACTCTGGTGTAGGTCATGGTCATGGAACAACCAAAAACACAGTTTTTCATCCGATCTAGTAATACAAATCGCTTATAATAGATTCTTGTTACCGATCGAATCTTAACCTTGACCGTTTATATATCTATACTATACTAATATCAAACTAATATATAAAGAGGTAAAGTTTGTAACTTTGTTTGTGGGTTGGTTTGTAGCAGCTAATCTTCGGAAGTTCTGAACCTATTATAAAAATTCTTTCACAATCAGAAAGCTACACTATTCAGGAGTGTTATAAGCTATATTTTACTATGAATAAACAAAAAGTTCAGATATTAACGCCCAACGCAGTGTACCAGAGTCGGCTATCTTAGATAAACTGTAACTAAAATTCGATATTGACGTTACTCTTCTTAACGGATTTTGATGCGTTTTTTTTAATAGATAAAGTGATTTAAGAGGAAGTTTTATATGTATGAAAATGTGTAAAAACATATACAGAGTGTTTAAAAAATCGATATTACTTAATGGATTTTGATGCGGTTTTTTAATAGATAGACTGATTCAAAAGAAGGTTTATATGTACAATAATATTCAAAAGGAACATATATAGAGTGTTAAAAAAAAGTGTTTACATTTAAAATTCGATATTACTCAACGAATTTTGATGGGGTTTTTTAATAGATAGAGTGATTTAAAGGGAAGGTTTATATGTATAATAATATCCAAAAAATCATATAAGTACAGAGTGTTTACTCAACTTAATATCTAAGTTAACATTTACTGAAATACAAATATATTTTGTGACAATAAAAAGTGTTTTAGGACAATCATGTTAGTTTAGACTCGCCTTTTGACAATAACATTTTGTAATTGAAAAAAAATATGATGTAAAATGTTAATACTTAACACTTAAAAATAAAAAACAATTTTGTACCTATTAATTTATTTTTACCTTTAAAATATATATTTTCCTATTTTTTTTTTCGCAAACATATTTATTGGCCATACCATTTTACAGTATACAACATAAACATGGCAATAGTTTTTATTCATATCAAATATATTAATTTTCATTCAAAAAAATAAAAACAAAATCGTCTATTTCTAATACACTAAGGGCGAGTTTATAAATCAGAATTTAATTTAAGTATTAGCACAAATTATCAGAATATACAGATGCGAAAATGCGGCAAATTATGCTTACTTGTTTCTATGACCTTGAGAAAGAATAAATGGAACATCTGCACCAATGCATGGATCGTAATATTTTAAATTTGTAAAGGTTAAACCGCACAAAGGCGCTAAGTGTGGAAAACGGAACAAAAGAATAATACACTAATTGGGAATTTACGAACTAAAAATTTTACCCATTCTTTGAACGGTAAAATATTGTTAGTAGATGTCACGTTTGGATCAACCTATAATAAAATGTCTATACCTGGTTGCACAAAACATTTTTAAAAACGATTAAACTAATGGGGGTTTAGAATGTTTACCAAAAAGCCATTTAAAAAAAAATCTTGCCTAAAAACTGCCTATTAAATTAATTAATGGTATTCCGTTTTTTAGCTTAATTGTGTATTAAAAAGTTTTGTGTAACTGGGGATTGAAACAGAATAATTGAAAGCCGAGTAACACAAGTTTCTAAAGAAACCCCGACGCAATCTTTTAAAGGAATACCTTAGTAATACCCAAACCTAATTGATTTGTTTTTTTTATGTGGAAGTATGTAATTTTTTAAATACTGAAAAAATACCTAATTTTTTAAATTTGAAATATAGCCTTTTAAATGGCAGTGCGGCTATAAATAAAAAATATTTTCCTCTGTTTAGGCACATACTGATTAATATCAATAACTTTAGTAACATATCTAAGTAATTTGTAAAAGCCTTGTATTTTTTATTAATACTATATACATATACGTTCTTAAGGTTAAAATACACATAACTTTATTAAGATAATAAAGCTGAAAGTAGTCATGACTGACTGACAAGTTAAGAAAAAAATATTTAAAACTAGAAGGTTTATTAGGTTTTTATTGTTGTTGGTATTTATAGATATGATTGCATCCCCAATCCTGGTTTGAAATATTTTTTTAGAGTATCATATCAGTGAAGCAAATAGAGCGCTCCCGAATAGCTCAGGAGAATTTCGTTCTACTTTATGGCATTCCAGTGACGGAAAGTGTTATGCACCTGAGCTACTCCGTTTTTCTTTCCCCTTGCCCCTCATGCACCAACCCCTCTTTTGGTTTTTGTGCTTCAAACGTGTTTTTATGGTTAAGGATCGATTTTTTAAAATTATTTATTTAAAATGGAATTAGATATTAAAAGAGATTATTATTATAAAGCCAAAAAAAGTTAAAAACAACGAAATTTTAAAATTTCCTAAAATATCTCTCTTCCTTGTCTGAGGATGCGTTCCAGTGACTAACTTTTTAGAGCAGTTCAAGAGCTTCAAGCCCTGGAGCGTGACGCACAAAAATTTTCGTCACTGGAAAGCAACCCTGTACTTAGACATATGTATTTTTTAAAAAAAAGTTCTACTTTAGTTTCTTATAATACTATATCGATGGCTTTAGTGAGAAGAGTTATATACATACAAACATATAACAGGTATTTTTGTGCGAGTTAGAGAAAAACTTAAGTCAATAAAAAGGACTTAAATCGATAGTAATGAATTAAGTCATTAAGAAATGATTTAAGTCAATAAAAAAGATTTAGGTTTTTATTTTTATAATACCTCAGTCAGAGAATTATTAAGAAAATATGTAATTAGGAGAAATTTCCTTTTGAACTGGCAGGTAATATTGTATTATGTACGCAGTCTACGAGGCAAAAACTTAATCACTTCTTTAATTAGTTCTGCTATCTCTTTTCATAATATTCTAATAACCTTTACCAAAAGGATCTTTAATTAGCAAACAAATTAATTAAAGGTAAGAGTTATCCACAAGAAAATACCCTTAATGCCAAAATGGTGCCTCTTAAGGGGGGTAAGGTATTTAATTTCAACTCACGTTTTCAAAGTCGGTGCCCCTGATAACTCCAAAACCACTGCACCGATCCTTTTGAAATTTTAAACACTATTTCTGTACATCATTTACGAGGTAACGCTGTCGAGTTTTTTTAAGCGCATTGGTTTAAGGGGGTAAGGTATTCAATTCACAACTCACGTTTTCAAAGTCGGTGCCCCTGATAACTCCAAAACTACTGCACCGATCCTTTTGAAATTTTAAACACTATTTCTGTACATCATTTACGAGGTAACGCTGTCGAGTTTTTTTTTCATAATTTTGATTTTGCAATAACAAATTAGCCGATTTTTTCCCACAAAATTGTGTTTTTCACTTCAAAGTGTTCGAAAAAATGAAAAAATTTGGAAACAAAAAAACTCGACAGCGTTACCTGGGGAAAACTATTATCTAACGAATGAACTTTGATTTTTGATTTCGGATGATCCAGCACCAAGTTATGAGGGCACCGCAATTCAACTTTTTTCGAGACACGTCCGAACAATTGCTGCCATTGCCGTATTTTTTAATATTTTTTGTAAAAATTTGATGAAACATTCTTCGAATGTCATACTTTAATGTACCATTGGTTGAGTAAATAAATTTTAACTGTGTCGTCAGAAAAAAATCACGAAAACATGGCTTTTTTGTACGATTTGACCTAAGCCCCCCTTAACAGTAAAAAAGCTAAAATCTGAACATCTATAACTTTTACTTAACTAAATTTAACTGTAAAAACATAGATATAAAGCCCTAAACTATTCTTGATAATGAATTTTATTAACATAAAAAAACCTAATAGTTAATTAATTATATAGGTAATCTACTATTTGCATTTTTGCAATATCAATATTAGATATTATTGAGTACTAGCAAAGACAATTATAGTTTCACTAGTACCAGTAATACAATAAAATTAATCTTAAAATATTTTTAAAATCTTAAATTTAATTTTTGTTATCTTAACTTAAAAAGCCATTTAGACCAGGTCGTATGGGCGCCAATGTATCAAAAATTATTCTTTTAGTTTTTTCAGAATCATGTTCAGAATAAAATACTGATTACCAACGCTCCATGATGCCAGCTCGAATTTTGTACAGATTTTTTGAACCGCAATTGTTTTGACAAGTAAGAAAAAAAAATCATATACATATAACCAATTTTCCACCAAAAACGATACCTCACAATTTTTCGAAAAATTATTATTTAACTAGTTATAACCATTTAAACAATTGAAAATGAGCAATTTGGCCTAACTACCATTTAAATAATGTGAAATAAGAAAAATTTGATATGATTTTTTTATAGAAATCTTGAACCTTTTGTAACAATTGTAGAGTGAGCGATTTGACAATTTTAAGTTCCAAGATATATTTTTATTTTCTAAACAAATGTATTTTCCTGTTTTTAATCCCCAAAAATCTTTGCCCTTTCCCTGTATAGATATGGTCTCCATATAAACAACACCCAGATCGACTCTAAGGTGTCGCGGCTAAGGTAGTTGTCATGGTAAAAACCTTGAATACACCTGACCGATCTGGGTGCTGTTTATATGGAGACCATATCTATACAGGGAAAGTGCAAAGATTTTGAAGATTAAAAATAAAAAATACACTTTGTTAAGAAAATAAAAAATATATCTAAAAACTCAAAATTGTCAAATCGCTTACTGTGCAATTGTAAACGTTCAAGAATTCTGTAACAAAATACATCATATGAAATTTTTCATATTGTCGTACATTATTTAATGGGAAAGTTGGACCAAATTGCGCATTTTCAATTGTTTAAATGGTTATAACTTGATAAATATTAATTTTTCGAAAAAATGTAGTCATTTTGGTGGAAAATTATTCAAAAAATAAAACTTTATTTAAAGAAAAAAATTCTTAACTGTCAAAACAATTGCGTTTAAAAAAATTCTAATCAAAATTCGAGCTGGCAACATGGGTCGTCATAATCAGCATTTTATTCTGAACATGATTCTGCGAAAAAATTTCATGAGAATAATTTTTAATACGCACAATGGCGCACATACGACCTGGTCTAAATGGCTTTTTAAGTTTTAAGTCTAATTATGAATTAAATCAAATTTACAGACTTAAGTCAAAAAATTAAATTCAGTCATATAATATTGACTTAACTCATTACGAAAATGACTTGACTTGAAAAAAATGTTTTAAGTCAAGACTTACCATTTAAATAATTTCAACTTTGTTGTGAGACTTGACTAGATATTTAATTCATTTTAATTTTGAATGTGACTTAAGACTTAATATTTAAGTGTTTTAAAACTGACTTGTTACAGTGCTGTACTCTGGTGTAGGTCATGGTCATGGAACAACCAAAAACACAGTTTTTCATCCGATCTAGTAATACAAATCGCTTATAATAGATTCTTGTTACCGATCGAATCTTAACCTTGACCGTTTATATATCTATACTATACTAATATCAAACTAATATATAAAGAGGTAAAGTTTGTAACTTTGTTTGTGGGTTGGTTTGTAGCAGCTAATCTTCGGAAGTTCTGAACCTATTATAAAAATTCTTTCACAATCAGAAAGCTACACTATTCAGGAGTGTTATAAGCTATATTTTACTATGAATAAACAAAAAGTTCAGATATTAACGCCCAACGCAGTGTACCAGGGTCGGCTATCTTAGATAAACTGTAACTAAAATTCGATATTGACGTTACTCTTCTTAACGGATTTTGATGCGTTTTTTTTTTAATAGATAAAGTGATTTAAGAGGAAGTTTTATATGTATGAAAATGTGTAAAAACATATACAGAGTGTTTTAAAAAATCGATATTACTTAATGGATTTTGATGCGGTTTTTTAATAGATAGACTGATTCAAAAGAAGGTTTATATGTACAATAATATTCAAAAGGAACATATATAGAGTGTTAAAAAAAAAGTGTTTACATTTAAAATTCGATATTACTCAACGAATTTTGATGGGGTTTTTAATAGATAGAGTGATTTAAAGGGAAGGTTTATATGTATAATAATATCCGAAAAAATCATATAAGTACAGAGTGTTTACTCAACTTAATATCTAAGTTAACATTTACTGAAATACAAATATATTTTGTGACAATAAAAAGTGTTTTAGGACAATCATGTTAGTTTAGACTCGCCTTTTGACAATAACATTTTGTAATTGAAAAAAAATATGATGTAAAATGTTAATACTTAACACTTAAAAATAAAAAACAATTTTGTACCTATTAATTTATTTTTACCTTTAAAATATATATTTTCCTATTTTTTTTTCGCAAACATATTTATTGGCCATACCATTTTACAGTATACAACATAAACATGGCAATAGTTTTTATTCATATCAAATATATTAATTTTCATTCAAAAAATAAAAACAAAATCGTCTATTTCTAATACACTAAGGGCGAGTTTATAAATCAGAATTTAATTTAAGTATTAGCACAAATTATCAGAATATACAGATGCGAAAATGCGGCAAATTATGCTTACTTGTTTCTATGACCTTGAGAAAGAATAAATGGAACATCTGCACCAATGCATGGATCGTAATATTTTAAATTTGTAAAGGTTAAACCGCACAAAGGCGCTAAGTGTGGAAAACGGAACAAAAGAATAATACACTAATTGGGAATTTACGAACTAAAAATTTTACCCATTCTTTGAACGGTAAAATATTGTTAGTAGATGTCACGTTTGGATCAACCTATAATAAAATGTCTATACCTGGTTGCACAAAACATTTTTAAAAACGATTAAACTAATGGGGGTTTAGAATGTTTACCAAAAAGCCATTTAAAAAAAATCTTGCCTAAAAACTGCCTATTAAATTAATTAATGGTATTCCGTTTTTTTAGCTTAATTGTGTATTAAAAAGTTTTGTGTAACTGGGGATTGAAACAGAATAATTGAAAGCCGAGTAACACAAGTTTCTAAAGAAACCCCGACGCAATCTTTTAAAGGAATACCTTAGTAATACCCAAACCTAATTGATTTGTTTTTTTATGTGGAAGTATGTAATTTTTTAAATACTGAAAAAATACCTAATTTTTTAAATTTGAAATATAGCCTTTTAAATGGCAGTGCGGCTATAAATAAAAAAATATTTTCCTCTGTTTAGGTACATACTGATTAATATCAATAACTTTAGTAACATATCTAAGTAATTTGTAAAAGCTTTGTATTTTTTATTAAATAGTCCTAAAGTAACAGTGGTCCTTTGAGAATCCTTTGAGATCTAAAAGTGATCCGCTCCCGGTGATGAAGGACCAGAATAAATATACACATTTATATCCCATATTAAACGGTAAAAAATTTAACAAGACACTATACTAACACATAATAAAAAACATAAAAGTTCACAAACAACTAAACACAATTAACTAACTTTATGCTCACGTTCTATACCAACCAAAGTATGGGACTAACTGACACCTAGATGAACATTTAGGTCAAGTACTAAATCGTGGGGTGTATATCCACCACGCAGGCGGATGGACGATAGTGGTGAGAGATTTCAACGAACACGCTTAGTTTCGCATCTGGGTATTCTGATAATTTGTGGTATTAGTAATAGCATTAGTATTAGTATTACCCTAAAATAAATCTAGCCATTTTTGTGGCATTGTTTAACTACATTTTTAAAAAGTAATAAAACTTGAATAAAAAGGGGTTACTGGTTTTAAACTTTTTATGGCAGATAAGCAATTAATTTTTTTCCCCATTTTAGTATTTTTAGTAAGTTTTGAATTTCAAAAATTTCAAGGTCGTTTCTTAAGACTAAAAAATAAAATTTGATTTATAAACACTGTAATTTAAATATATGTTTTTAAATCTTGTGACTAATGGTTATACTAATACCACAAAATAACTAGCTAGTTTCTTCTTTGCTAATATTTAAATTAAATTTTGAGCTTAATTAAAGTGTGACTATTAAAAAAAAATAATATGGATGCAAATTAATTATTTTTTAAATAGTAAAATTAAAGGGCATCGAACAGTATGATTTGAGATCAACTTTTTTATAAATCTTTTTAGATAAAAAATCCTATATATTATATATATATATTTTCAGGTACATACAGTGTGGTCCCAGGATAGGTGTTACAGGAGGACAAATGGATTAAGAATTTTTGAATTTTTTACTCCGATTGGTATTTTTTAACGAAATTGTATGAATAAATATTGTAAAGAATTAAATTTTATGGCAAAATTTAGAAGTAAAAAAAATTATGTAATTTTTTTACTTTACGCAATAAAACTTAATTACTGGCTAATAAGAAACGCACTTTAAAAGAAAATTGAAATATTTCAAAACTCTTTGTAAAATTCGCTCCGTTAGGTGTTTATGCATACCATGTAAAAATATTGACAAAAATATTTTTTCTTTGATGTTTTACCTTTAAATTTTGGCATAAAATTCAATTCCATACAACATTTATATATAAAATTTGGCTCTATTTTAAAAATAAAACTACCTACTTTACTCTTGCCCATTTTTTATTTTTTTAGTTATAACTGAAAGTGACCAAATATGGAATAGTATCCCTAAAATGGAATACCGGCATTTCTCTTAAACGGAAACTTACACACGCAATTAGAGGGGTGGGGTAACATGCCAGTAGAGCAAGCCCTTTCGTCGCTGTATGCAATGTTTTGGTTTATTGCTTTCTCATAACTCTTTAAGGTTTTTAAAAATACTAGTACTATACTAAATTAAACGAGAAGCATCTCTAAATATTAATATTAAGGGCTGAAATCTTCACGATATTTTCTTTTTGTCACCCTAACAATATTTTCAATATATTTTTCAAAAAAAAAAAAAATAAAAGTTGATTTTTTGGCCCAGTCTACTGTTATATTATTCCATATTTTGGGGTACCTATTCCATATTTAGCTACCATCATCATTTTTAGTTTTTTTTTAAATCTTAATTAAATTTAATCAATGTAAATAAAAAAATGTACAAAATAAAGAACAAATATATGATTGTTAATAATTACTACAAAAAGTATTTTATTTATAATTGGATGCAAATTATGTGTACAAAACAAAATGGCATTACATATTTGATCACTTTCCTCCACCAATTGCATTTAAATTTTTTTTAAATTTTGGTCCATGCGACCCGTTTTTCCAAAATGCCGTTTAAAAATTCAAAAATGTTTGGTCTATTTGACTATTTTTCCTCTTGTAACACCTATCTTGGGACACACTGTATATGTATGTTTATTTATTTTGGTACTGACACAGATTTTTCATATATATTTTCTTTAAATTTTCTTGGGCGCCAAACTAAACTAAACTTTTTTTTAATGCCTGTAATGTACATAAATGGCGGAAAGTAAACACACAGTAAACTCTATTGGTGAAGAAATTTAATAGTTAATCAAAACATAACTTGTATAAGTAGTATAATTTACTACTATACTGATCGCAAAATTCACAATTCACTGTTCTAAAACTCGCGTTAACAAAATGCAGGTATTGCATCACCCACTTTTCCATTGTATTATCGCGCTTGATCGCGTTTTAGCGTCCGCCAACCCTTGCGTTATAGTAAACGCTCGGTTAGAGTGTTTAAATTGATAAGGAAAATAAAGGCCATAATTTAAAATTATTATTATTTTTTTAACAAATACAATACCTATACAGTGTGTCCCAGATATAGAGGGTACAAGAGGACAAATGGAACAAACACTTTTTAATTTTAAAACAAAATTTTGGAAAAACTGGTCGCATGGTCCAAAACTAAACTATACAAAATTTTACTTAAATTGGTATTGGGAGAGTTATAACTAAAAAATGAAAAATGCCCAGGAGCTTACTACTTTTATTTTTAAAAATAGAACAAAATTGTATAAGTAAATGTTATAGAGAATTGAATTTTATGTTGAAGTTTAAAGTTAATGCATTAAAAAAAAGTTATCACCCATAACAACCTAAATAATGGGCAAGGGGCAGCAAAATTTAATAATTTTAAATATATATATATATATATATATATATATATATATATATATATATATATATATATATATATATATATTTTAAAGTTTGCTGCCAAGAATTTTAAAAAATGTTAATGCATAATGTAAAAATTGACAAATAATATATATATATATATATATATATATATATATATATATATATATATATATATATATATATATATATATTTAATTCCTTAACTTTTAATATAAAATTAAATTCTTTACATTTTTTCCCATTTTTAAAAATAAAGGTACTTTACTTTTGGTCATTTTTCATATTTTTAGTTATAACTCGCCCCGTATATTACCAATTGAAGTTAAGTTTTGTATTTACTGGTTTTGGACCATGAGAGTAGTTTTCCCAAAAGGACGTTTAAAAATTCCAAAATTTTTGGTCTATATGTCCTACTGTAACACCTATCCTGGGACACACTGTATAACAAAACAAAAACGTATTTTTGGGTTTGCAAATTATTTATTACATACCTACACGGTGTTTTAGAGAAGGATGCAAACCTTTAGGTAATTTTAAGAGGAAATAAAATTTCAAATAAACCTATTATCTCTTAGATGTAAAGTAAAATTTAAATGAGAGCGGTTTTTAAATACTTTTTTCAAGAAAATCTTTTAAAACAGCAGAAAGGCACCCTTTATCAATTACTTTATGACCATAATAATAATGCCTCTTATGTTTTTATTTAAAAACGGGCGTTAAATACATATTTTTATTTCTAAATATTTAGTTAAAATTTGCGTCAAACGCCACTGAAAGAAAAAAATGTTGTGCATCAGAACACGAATCGGCTTTGTACCAAATTTTATTAAAATATTTAGGGAAGTTTTATTAAATATAATAAAAAATCAAGCCCATCAAGGATTGACACCCTTAAGATCAGTCTCCTTGATTCTAAAACACCCTGTGTATAACAACTACAGAACATGTACAGCAACAATGCAACAAGTTTCAAATCTAACCTATACAGCATTCATATAAATAATTAAATTTTGTTACAGAAAAGCAAATATTAGAAGTTACATACTTACCAACAATAGTTCCAACAATTAATGCAACTCCATTCATAAGTGTGATTTTTCTTTTTAACTTTCCTGAATTATTAGCTTCTGGCACAACAGATCCGTTACCGGCACTATCATCTATTGCCATTGTTGAAATACCCATATTATTATTCTTTTTAATTCTTTAACAGCTTAATAAAAATTATTGTTTTGGTTGTAAATTATTACGTTTCATGTTAAACACGAATTTTCTAAACATGTGCTTTTTCGTGACAATCCACGCTTGGTTCGATATTGAATGTTAACTTGTTAACGTGCCTCCTGCTAAATCCGCTATTTCTGACTGTATGCTGTCTGCCCACTAGCGCATTTTCAGTGGGTAGAGTTTTTCGTGTAAAATGTACAAAACACTTTTAATAATTGGTACATATTATTACATACATAAATTCATTTTCTAGTTTTGTATTTTACAATAAGTTATGTTTTGACTTTTGACCTATTTTCGAAACTTTTTCTGTACTGACTTTTAGCGGTTTATTTTCACAACACCGTTTTACGGACCGTACTACCGACTGACAGACTTTTCCGAGTTTTCACAGTTTTCCAGATGTATACCGAGTAACGTCGTAGAATGTACTTAATTTCACGGAATCATCGTGCTGTTTTTATCCTGTTAAACACGTGAACAAAATTCAGAATATTTATCGGACATCGAGGTTTATTAAGACATTATAGTTTGTCAAATACATATCATTTAAATTTTATATTCTTTCGTCTTTTTACAAAATTTATGAGACATTCTGTCAAATATGTGATAAAAAATTCTTGATTTTTTTGAGACACAAAAAATAAGCCTTAAGCTATCGTCAAAATCGTCAGTAGGGTAGAAAAGTAACTTGGGAGCCAGGTGGCAGCAGGGAGGATTAAGTCATGAGTGGGTCGTAAATAAATATTTTTAACAAAAACAGTCTAAAGATTCCCACTTCTTATAGGTTGCGCCAAGTACCTATGATCAAGTTTTTAAGTTATTTAGCTTTTGCATACCCTGTATATCTATCTATTATACAAATCTCTTATTACTGATTTAAAAACTACAGATTTACCCCAAGAAACTACTATATTGTTATTTATTTTGTACGATAAATAAGAAGTAATAGGGTCATACATTTATGTCTTTGACGCCCAGTACTATTAGGTGCCTTAAGTAATTTAGGCATTTATGTCAAAATAACAAATTAATGCAACAATATGACCCAGTAACAATACGCAAAATAAAGGATGAACAGGATTATATGGCAATATTTAATTCGACAATTCTTTTTAAATTAAAATATTGGATATGTACATAAAAAAATATGTTTTGTTTTTAATTTTTTAAAGGCGAAATATATTCTTTTTTTTCTCATAGAGTCCTATACTGGGTGTTTCTTAAAAGTGATTTATTTCTATTTTATATTACATATTTTTGATCCGAATTCGGTAAAAATATAAATGATTATCGGGTATATTATATTAAATATTAAATAGGTACCCATATAACATTTTTTGCCGGCGTTGTACATTTAATTTACTGGCATTGCCAACACTCTTTAATGGCAAGGCATTGGCAAAAAGGTATCAAAAGACGCGAAAGTGGGCAATTGGCCGTTATTAGGCCACGTGTTGCAGATAAAGTGATGGCATCCGTCATTAATAAGTTATTGGCAAAAAATGCGTTTAAGATGATGGCATCCATCATTAATAAGTTATTGGCAAAAAGATAACAAAAAGACACGAAAGTGGGCAAATGCAGATACTCCCAAACAGCAAGCTGACGTCTTATTGACGAAAATTGTCGCATATACTTTTTTAAAGCTAAAATGATGCGATATTTTATTTGAAAATTAAAATAGGAAAAAACTCCTTACTGCATGCAATTTCCTTGCAATGCAAAGTACCATCTCTCGGAACCGCGGAACACTGTCCAACTTGGAGATGCAGATTTTTACACTAGCCGAAGATGTTTCTTTCAAAGCTAAGTGAGATCACCTACCGCAGACCGCTCTCGAATTATTTTTGTCCAATGGGTACGGTTTAGACGATAAAAAGCGAAGATATTGCAGAAACGTAGTAGTTTATTGTCCATTACGCCATCTATCGGTATGTCAAAAAAACTATTAAATATATATAATATTTTTTATTAACACAAGAAACAAAATGTTTACAGCTCCTAACAGTCTACTTGAATATCTTGCCTTCTCGACTAGCCATCACCAATTAATCACACAACACACACTTATTAGGTAATGAATACATTTAATTATGTCTATTAAAAAACTCTTTTTTTTTAAAAGAAACTAAAAAGCTAGAAAACCACGTAGAAAACAAATGCACTAAGCGGTCACCTTCGGTCGAAATTAACGTAGCTAACTTTACCATCATTTTATTTTTATTCGCTCCAAAATACATAATAAACATTTTGTTTGACCAAATTTTTATTTGCATGATTTTTAACAATAAAATGTTATGAAAAGGCCATTTCCTTTAAATTATGTAAAAAATTACTTTAATGTTAGTTAAATACCAATGTTAATAATATGGTTTAAAAAGTATGAATATGCGTTGAAGGTTTGCCTTCAAAAATCCAATATTTATTTGCCTGCAACAAAAACGCGTGCTTTATTTAATCAGGATTGGTATGCCGCCATTTTTGTATGCTTGCCGGCAATTCGCCTGCATGTAAAATTTATTGGCAATTAAGTGTTTATTTAGGGTTGACTTTTTAATGCGTATAAGATGTTGGCATAATATTGCCACCAATTGCCAATGATTTACCATCAATGCCAATATGAAAAATGTACATTGCCGGCAAATAGTGTTTGCTGGGTAGGTACCTAATTTATTTTTTATATTCTTAAAAAGAAATATCCTGTATAAAAATATTTTCTCATCGTCTTCGAAATATGGATGGGTGTTACTTAAAAACAACAAAGATTATTATGAAGAATATTGAAGTAATTTTTCAGCAACTAAAAAAAATAGAAAACTGAATAGTTTTCGAAGCAGCAAAATTTTTATTTTACCCCTCGAGTTTGGACTTTTATTTTTATAACAATTAAAATTTATTCTATATTATAATACTAAGACATTTTTATCGTTTTTAATTTCTAAAAACAAAAGTAAAATGAATTTATCCATATATATATTTTTGATTGTGGTAAAATATAATAAAATGTACATTCCTCTGTACAATTTAAAACGCCGCGTTCATGAATCCATTTGAATTGGAAAGTTGAGCCGCGCGTTTGGGGGAACTTCAACCAATCGTTTGCAACTTGCGCGAAACTTGTTTGTCCATTGCATCGGCGTAATAAAGGAAAAACATAGATTGTAAAAGCCACATTACTGCAATGTGAGCCGTCTTTATGTGATGCATACTTGGATAAATTCTCCATGGTATAAAATGGAAAAATTATACATTGTTTAAAATTTTATTTTTCATTATTGTGTGCTCAGGGTATGCTAAATTAGACGTTTTTTTATATAGAAAACTCCTGTTTTAGTGTAAATAATTTTGTTAATAATTAAATGTATAGATGTCGGGTATTGTCACAATATTTGACTAGAGCGGGTATTGTAAGGTTAAAAATAAGAATCTGCTATTAATTTTGGTGTTAACTCTACAAGGCTCCACCAGCGGTATCTAAGGCTGTTTTTACAGTTTGAAAGTTTTCTTGCAAGCAATTTTTTCTTGCTGCAATTTTTCGATCTGCGCACGTGCCCTTTTTTTTTAATTGCTTCAAAGTGCGCGTGTGCAGAGCGAAAAATTGCAGCAAGAAAACTTTATGCAAGAAATCTTTCAAACTGTAAAAACAGCTTCAAAACAGTTTAAAAGTTTTTATAAATTGTATACATAAACTCTGTATGTAACTTTAAGATAAAAAAATCTTAATTTTCAACATATTTTACTTAAAAAAAATATTTAATTTTAAACGCCTGCAAGATATCGCAGATGGTGCGCTCTAAATTTTACAATAAAAGTGTGAGCATATTTTAATTTTTCACCCCGCAAAACCTCTCCAAGCCGAATATTATAATAATACTATTACCTCTATTATTAACAAAATTAATTATCAATTACTAAAACCACATTGAACTTTTGATACCCCTCCCCTTGACTTGGTGCCCCTATAGATATCAATAAAAATAATTCTTAATACAATCTTGTACTTAATTTATCGTATATTTTTGCAAAACAAAACAATAGCTTTTAATAATATAAAACCACAGTTACAGTCTGTTTAATACCCAAATTAAAAATGGTTATTTTGTCGTCCTTCGTTTGTCGGCAATTATCAGAAGAGCGGCTTAAACCGCTACCCGACCCAAAAAAGGGCTGCAGATTCATAAATCAAAAGTTTTTTTGCAGAAATAATAATTATGTTTAGATATTATTAAATACACCCCTGGTCAAAAAAACCGGACAAACAATTTTTTTCAAATTCAATCTTAAATTAATTTTTTAGTTTTTTGACCGATTACAATTAACTCTTGGTTAGGTTGTAGCTTCTTTTTTCAAAATTATTATTTAATACGGCGATGGAAAAATGTTTATGGGATTAGGTGTTATACAGGGAAAAGCCAAATGTTGCATTTTGACCCAAATTTTCGAACATATTGTGGAGTAATTTCATGTCACAATTTTTTTACCAGTGTATTGGATTTTAAAGCTCCATCTTTTCTTAACATTTCCCTTTTTTATTTATATTGGTATCTTTATTCTAAAAGAAAATACAAATATTTAAAAAAAAGCAATGCAGTTTAATAATAATGGTTGTAATATACCTATAATGCAAACATATTGAGGGAAACTTAAGATTTTTTCGGAAACTTGTATTTATTTTCATCATAAAAGAATTTAAAAAATTAAAGAAAAGTTTAAAAGTATAAATACTCCCAAATTTGTGTCTTTTAAAAAAAAATTGTGTGCTCTTTTAGAATAAATATATTAATATAAATTAAAAAAAGAAAATGGTAAAATAAAGGAAACAAAATTCAATACACTAGTAAAATTGTGACGATTAATTATTCCACAGGGTGTTCGAAAACTTATTGTCAAAATGAACATTTGACGCTTCCCTGTATAACCTTATTCTGCAATCCCATATTAACACGTTCGCTACCGAGGTCATTTGTGTTTCGACCCCATAAACCACTTTATTATTTTTGTAAAATTACTTTATTTTGATGTTTGTTGAAGTGCTAATTAGTTGTAGTGTTGGAATTCAGCACTTATTTGAGTGTTTATTTGGCCGACTCATATATGGTCGGTGGTCATTTTATTACATATTTTTAAATAGACCTGGCTTACATACGAGTCGTATTACTTTCTAGATATAGGTATTTACTAACAGTATATAGGTACATTTTTGATATTAAAAATCGTTAATAAAAAGAAAATAATTCTAAGAATGTAAAACTAAACTAAAATCTAAAAAAAAAAATATATTTCTTGTACAAAATTTTTGGCAAAAGACTACATATTTTTTTCTAAATATCTAAAATAACTAAAAAAAAAAATTATTCTATGATATCTTTGACATAAGCTAAACAAAATATATTCAAAATATCCAAAAAATGAACTAAAATAAATACTATACTTATACTAAATGCTACACCCAGACCATGACACATACAGGCAGGCTTACACAGACCAAAACAGCATTTACAAAACCTCTACAGAAACCCCGAATTTTAAAGCTCGCATTTAGTATTATAATGTATGACTCACATTGAGCCGGCGGTCTATTTAAAAAAATTGTACTGGCTCATATGAGTCGCTTGGTAGCGAACGTGTTAAATAACAATCTTGATGGAATAAGCTACCACTGGACGAAAAGATAATTGAAATCGGTCAAAAAAACAAAAGTTATTTAAGATTGAATTTTAACAAAATTTTCTTTGTTCGGTTTTTTGTTGTCGGTGTATTATCTAAAAATTTGCTTATTTTTGTATGTAATAAACATAGCATGAATAATTTCGAAAAAATTAAACAATTATTATTTTACTGCGCTAACATAATCTTTATACAGGATGTTGTTACATATCGTCTTATATCATGTGAATTAATTTAATAACCGTATAGATAATTTTCTTTTTTGGCCCAATGCGTTGTTTTCGCACAAAAAAAAACAAAAACAATTTGCACTTCCCTATTGCTTAAAAAATAGGTTTTTCATAGCATGTTCATAAAAACTTCTTTGCTAGATTTCATCCAAGGAAGACATAGCTGAATTTTAACGACATGTTAAAAAATCACCCATATATAATATGATGATTTATTTTTACCCCATGTAAAATTTTAATCTTGTGTTTTAAGAGGTTACCTAAAATTTCAAATTAAAAAAAAGGGTCCTGAAAGGCCTTCGGTTCCCCGGCCTTAAAACCTCGATACGCCATTGGTTTTGGACTAAGGCTGGGTATTATGTCGGTACTCTAGTACCGCTTAAACTTAGGATAAAGACATTTTTTTAAAGTTAGTATTAGGAAAATGAAAAACATTTAAAAAGCATTTCTACAAGAAAAACGTATTAGCTCAATTGTAGCTAAATCCGATTTCTTTTGCAACAAGGTTAAATGCATCATTTTGGAAAAGTCCCGTAAGTCCGGTTCTGACTAAATCTATTCGACCAAAATTGACAAACCTAGAGAAAACATATCTGCCTATTAGCCCTGTAAAAAATAAAAATATACGCTGAAACAAATAAAAAGTTATTAATACTTAAAAAGTGTGCAAGTTTAATTTGGCCCACCCTGTATGTCAGTCACTATACGGTATAAGCAATAGCTAAAGGTACATAATATATCGGACAGTAAAGCAACAACAAAGGATGTATAATGATGAATGATTCATTCTACATCCTTTGTTGTCATGCCGGTATTCACGTCAGACCGTCTCTTTTCATCCCATTGCCTATATGTTATTTAGTTCAGAGTTACCCAAATACCTTATTTTGATGGCCATATTTCCGAAACTAATAAAGTTAGATGTGCCTAATGTTTTCTTAAAGTTCTTTAAAATATTTTTTTAATGGTGATACTTGTGATAATATACAGGAAAGCAAAAAAGTAAATATATTTTTAATAAAGCACCCTGTATATTATATTACCATTAAAAATATCTTTAAAAGAGCTTTAAGAAAATACCACATTTAGTAGATCTAGCTTATTTAGTTTTGGAAATATTGCCATCCAAATCAGGTATTTAGATAATTTTAAAGTACCGCCATTTTGCATTAGGTAAAGTTATTAACTTTATATTCTAGGGCTATAAAGTACTCGTCAGTAGCTTAAATATGATGTGCCACAAAACCCCCTTTCCATTTAACTTTTTTTCAAGGTGGCGCCCAGCCGCCATCTTAAAAATTTCATTTGTCAATTTTAGTCTAAAATATAGTATTATAAAACATATTTTTGAAAGAAAAAATTCCTATATTTTTGTATGGTCGAGAGATATGAATATATTTCATTTTTAACTTAGCCAAAACCGAAAAAAAATAAGATAAAAGCTTGGTTTTTATTTGCTTTAAGAAAATAAAAATAAAATATATATAATAAAAATTGCACAAAATTCAGTAATTCGGTGCTGTACATTTATTTGTCTGAAATATTCCTTCAGACCCTGCCCTGCGCCACTGATGGACTGTGGTGGGCAAATTTTATTAACATTATCAACGATTTATTTCAGATCACTTCATATGGTTGCATTTATGATATTATGTAGTAAATATCTATTGGCAACAATTTTATTTCATTATTTGTAAAATGTGTTTTTTTTTGTCGAAATAACAAAAATTTTCCTAAATCCCGGTTACGTCAATAATTAAGGTAATGTCAAATTAGCCCCTTAATTAGTGTGGGACTGGGCTACCGGGCGACAGAGCAATTGCCCGGTGGGCCAACGTCTTGGGGCCACTCGCGGAGGATAGGCGGGGAAAAATCCAAAGTAATAAAAATTATAGATTTAAAAAAATGCCTTATAAAAAAATAGTAACTTTTACACTTAGGATCATCAGTAAATTAATATTGGCGATATGTTTCGAAACAATGTAAATATTAAAAGATTAAAAAATATAATTATCCTTTTCTTCTATATTATTTTCTCAAAACATGTTTTTATTTCTTCTTCTACTTTTTCTTCTCTCCCTCTTCACTATTTTTTTATATGCAGTTAAGTAAAAAGAAAAAATATAAAATATTTTGAAAAAAGTTGATATTATCTTTTTTGTTTAAATAAAAATAGATAAATTATTTTTGCACAAAGTTGTCTTTTTCAACTATAATTTACGCCTTACATTTTTATTAAATAATGTATTTAAAATTTGTTGAGCAAAATGTTATTCATGTCAAATTAAAATAATTGTAGAAAAACTTTAAACAGTTAATTTTTAAGGAAAAATACACCAACCATAATAAAGAGCTTTAACAATCTTCTATTTTGCATAAAAAGTTGCACTGCGTGCTTTATTATCGACGCCCAGAAAATTTTGCTTAATGCGATTAAATGGAAAAATTGCACAAAAAGCAGTGTCGTACAATAATTTTGTCAGAAATACTGGTTTATATGCCAGTCGAGCAGGGGCAGGGCCAGCCTTTTATTTAAGTTGGGCAATACCCAGCAGAAAAAATTGGAGGGTGGGCAGCAAAATGTGTAAGTGCAATATTAAGATTAAATAGATTCAAGAAGTTTCAAAATAAGGTAAAAATATTTTTAGGAGCGTATTGTTAAGGTCCTATGCCCTAAAAACAAAAAGCTCCTCCAAGCTACGGCCATTGTAAGTTGCATAAAAAAGTTTTTCTGTTACATTAAATCCCGAGAAAATTTTGACATTCCTATCAGTTTAGGAGGTACATTTATTGTTTGTCCTAATAAAGGTAAAAACCCAATTACACTAACAAAAAGTGATTTATTAAAGTTTCTTCCAGCGAAGGGGAGTTTTAATGGAGGTAAAGCCTCTTGATGACCAAAATTGTATCTATGCGATCAAGTGTTTAAAAGTTAAGCTACACTAGCTTGACGGCCACAGAAAAAATCCAAGTAGTTGGTTCCGGCATTTTTGTGATAAAAAAAGGGTTTTAAGAAAACTGTTTGTTTATTAGCCTGTGAAAACCAAAAAATGAACTATTTTACTTTTACCTCTGGGTGATATATTGTATTTTGTTTAATAAATGACATATTTCGTAATTTAAATTTTAAATACACATAACTGACGGGAAAAAATTCAGGATTTTTTAAACATTTTAATAGGCTATTTTATTTTATACATAAATTTTACACTATAATCCGTTTCTAATGATATAGCGCAACATACTGAGATTTTTAATATTGCGATCATACATCATTATTTATTCAAGAATTTCGTAATTCGGATTACTTGAATATGAATTGAATAAATGGTTTTAGGGAATGGAATGTTTTTATAACAGAATAACAGGGTTTTTTGCGTTTCTTTAAATAACAGCTACACTTAATAAATTTAATTAGGTTAGGGGTAAATAACCCCTTTTCTGTTTCCTGTTTTCATCCAATTCGAATAGGAGATATTAGGTCTGTTCGTAGAGAACTCGCAAACTAGTCAGCGCCAATCAGATTTTACAAATACGTCTGGTGACCAGTTGGCAACCGGTGATACGATATATATTTTTTTATTTGTCTTATAATATAAATTTACAGTGGCGTAACTAGGCTTTGGCGAAGTGGGCGGTTGCCCACGGTCTTGCACTTAAAAGGCCCCTTGACATCTCTTTAAATGCGGTGCCACTAGATTTAAAATTCCTGTTTATTTTTACACTAAATAAAAACTTTTAAAAAATTGGCCACACTTGTCACTGTCAACTTATTGCGCTTAAGACGTGATACGTGATTAAAGTAAGCGTGGCATCGCCATATACTATACTTCAGGGGCGCAATTAGGGGGGGCTAGCGGGGCTTAGCCCCGCCAAGACGTCGATCAGCCCCCAAAATAATTGACCATTTAAAATACAAGGTGTTTTAAAGGTCCGTTTAAAGTGTAACCACATATTCCTTGGGCCAAAAAAAACGATCTAATTAATTTACCATAGTCGAGAAGTACAGTGCTTGTCTAAATTCAGGACCCCCTCCTAACTTTGAAATTGTTTGGCATTTTTTCATAAATAAAATGAGGACTTTAGTAAGACAACATTAACCAAATTTCAGACAAGAATTGACAGATATAATTGTCAAACAGTTGGGCGCCATTAAAAAAAAATACATAAATAGAAAGAGAGGTCTTGTGGCACATCATTTTAAAACTCCTAACAAGTACTTTATAGCGCCCGAATATAAAGATAATACCTTTACCTACTACAAAATGGCGGTACTTTGAAAATTACCTGAATACCTCATTTAGATGGCCATATTTCCGAATCTAATAAAGCTAGATACACTTAATGTGGTATTTTCTTAAAGCTCTTTTAGGGGTTTTTAATGGTAATATTGGTAATAATATACAGGGTAGGACAAAAAATATAGATTTTTTAAAGACACACACTGTATATTATATCACCATTAAATAGATATCTAAAAGACCTTTAAGAAAATACCATATTAGGTATATATAACTGTAGTGTTCAGATAATTTTCAAAGCACGGCCATTTTTGTGTTATGGTTAAGGTATTCACTTTATATTCTGGGGTTATAAAGTACTTGTCAGAAGCTTTAAAATCATGTGCAACAATAACCCCGTTTTAATTTATTTTTCTATTTAAAAGGGGCGCCCATCTCTTAGTTTGACATTTATTTCCCAGGATGGGGAACATAAATGTGGAAGGAACCACCTACAGTCCTTTGCTTTTACTTTTGTTCAATATTCAATTACTTTTTCATACCTCTGTATATTATAGCTTCAGTGAAGATTTTTTATTTTACCATATTTTCTAAACAAAAAATGTAAACCTAGTAAATATCGCTACGAGCAACCGTTTTTAAAATATTCTGGATTAAACTTTTTATTACACATAAAGAATTTCTTTTGTATTCCTTTACGCTTTATCTAGGCCACCCGGATTTTTATAAAAGTTGTGTACAAAATGCTACGACAAATTACTTCCACCAAAATACAACGATACCGCAATTTACCCCAGTTGAAAAGTTGATACTTTGCAAAATACAGGGTGTCGAATTAAAAAAATTAAATAGAATCTTCTTAAAGATCAACTGTTCGACTAAGAAAATTGAATTCGATCGTTGTATTTTTGACCCATAGAATTTGTGGTAGGTGCTACATGATCTACCTTTTCATTTGAAAAAAGGTTGCTAATGCCCCCTTGGCACTAGGCCAAGTGACCGAAATAATTTTCATGCCAAAGAGTAGTTTAAGTGACACCCCTTTACCCGATCTTGATATGCTGTCCCATTCAAAAGATAAGGGAGAGGGAACTCTTTTATATCCTCACTGTACACTTTTCATATACTTTTCCTCACTGCGATAGCATTATACTGTTTGACAATATTTTTATATCGAAAATCAGCTACCTAGTAGCTTTGTACAACTTTCATCATTTTAGAATTTGAAAAGGTCCCGACTTAAAACATATTGCATGGTTTTTTCAGTGTAATTCCAATTAACAGCCTGATAACTCCAAATTTATTTTAAATATCAATATGATAGCGATGTAAAGTACTTTGCAACTCTAGTGTGATATAAGGCATTTTCTATGCATGAAAACAATGTGCTATTTGCTATTTTCACATGTGGTCGCAGGAAAAAGATTTTTTCGCGTAGAATCCAAACACCAAAAATCGTCCTAATACTTAAACTTGATATTTCATTAATTATATAAAATATACTCTTTAAACATCGGCACCGGTAGAATTGATAATCTTAACTTATTTAGTATCAAGGTCTCTCATTGTTTTATTTTTGTATTGGAACAATTTAAATAAATAATGACGCCTAAGTTTAAATTATGCACGATATTTGTCTAACCGACTTCTTAGTAGGGTTTAAAAACCAACAGTTCTTATTTATTTATACGAACGTAGTAAACTAATAAAAAAAAGCATTTTTTTAATTAATTCTTAACATCGAGATCTCGAAAATGGTGGAATTTGGCAAATAGACTAAGACAGTGGTTCCCATACTTATTGGTAGTGTGACGCCCTTCAATACTAGCAATTTTCTCACGACGCCCTTACGCCGAACTGAACTCCCGACAGGCAAAAAAGGTTCTCAAATGGAAATTTCTTATTAAAAAAAAATAATAGGATAAAAATAAGCCTCTTTGTGCTTCTTCCTCTGTATCATCAGGACTAGGACAGCAATTATACAGGGTGATTCAAAAATCGATCACGAAACTTAGGGGGGTGATTCTACTTTAGAGCTTCATATAAATTTTTTCAAAATGTCATTCGTTTTCGAGTTACAAGCCGTCAAAGTTCAATTTTTATTTTGGTTTTTTCGCCATATTGCATTTATTTTTTAACCAATCCAGTTGATATTTTTTACACAAATCGAGCTTTGCAGATTTTAAAATTTTAAGACAAAAGTACTTTTTTAAATACCGCCACAGGGCACTTTACCTAAAACTTCAAAATTTATTTACATCTTATCTTTCTTAAAGTATTTTTTTATAAATATTAAACACACCGTAGTTCAAAAACTAAGACGTTTAGGACATATGTTTATATGAAGTTTTTTTTATTTTCTGTTGTAAAATCGCCCCGTAAAGTTTGTCGGTTGAGTTACCTGTATGTATGTAGGTAATTTGATTGAAATTGATGAAAACTTTGATGTCTATTGGTGCCTAGACGGTGAGGTTTATCGACTTTAATATAGAGTACCTTATTTTTTAAGTTTTTAAATGTCTGTCAAAATAAAGTAAAGTGCCCTCTGGTGGTATTTAAAAAAGTACTTTTGTCTTAAAAATTTTAGAATCTGCAAAACTCGATTTGTGTGCCAAATATCAACTGGATTGGTTAAAAATAAATGCAATATGGCCGAAAAAACAAAATAAAAATTGAACTTTGACGGCTTGTAACTCGAAAACGAATGACATTTAAAAAATTTATATGAAGCTCTACCCTTATCTTGTCAAGCAGAATCACCCCTTAAGTTTCGTGATCGATTTTTGAATCACCCTGTATATTAATTTTTTTCTTATCCCAACAAGAGTCGAAGAGCCAAAAATAAATTTATTTATTTTGTTTTTACCATATATCATGTCCATTTTTTCCTAAAATACTTTGTCCCATTAACATGCGACGCCCCTGGAAGGACACTGCGACGCCTTACTGTGTAAAGCTTTCGCGGCCATCTTCTGCTAAACTTAAGTTTTGGGCTATTCGAGCCCAAAAACTTAAGTTTATTCTTATGGATTTTTTGCAGAATCATGTTCCGAATAAAATGCTGACTACGACGATACATTTCTTTAATTATTTCTTAACAAAGTGTATTTTTGTTTTTAATCTCCAAAAGTCTTTGCCCTTTTTCTGTAGAACATGGTCTCTGTATAAAAAGCACCCAGATCGGCCTGGTGTATACCAACCTGTTACCACGACAACTACCCAAAGGTGTCGCGGCTAATGGTGACCCTCGAATTTGTATAAGTTTGTCCAACGTACCATTATCGGGTGGCAATACGTATTTTTTAGAAAAACGCCAATCAGTAAATTTCGTATTTCAGATTTAAGTTGGCTGCTTTAAAGTTCAGATCAAAATTGAAGAAATTTTGAAAATTTTAATATCTTCAATAAATGCTTAGATTTCAGTGACTAAATCTAGCTGTATTTTTTTTCTTGCTGTGCATATATTTATATAAACTTGTTTTAAATATACTATTTTATTAACAAACATTTCCGTTAAATCACACAAAAAGTCTGGGTTTCTAAGCTACATTAAAAAACAGACAGGTTGAAGTTAAAGCATCTAAATCAGTATTCATATTTTTATATTAATAATGGATAAGGCTAAAAGTTAAATTAATAGTTATTTTGTACTTTTTACTTATCGACATATCATCTATTTTATTTAAATTTTGTGTAGGGCTTTATTTATGCTGATCACAAAATATATTACAGTTTTTAATATATTCTAATATCTTAGTTTAAAGTAATGTGGATGATTTTTCTATATTCCCAATTTTTATGCAATTTTACTATTATTTTTTTTAAAATAAGTGTGTGACATATATTTTACATTTAATTCATCTGACATAACTTCTTTATTTGGCTCCCTCTCTATTTAATTATAAAATAAATAAAACAAAGCAGTTATAATCATGCATTTATTTAGAGTATCATTACACAATAAGAGGTTTATATGCCATAAAATAAATTTATCGAAATCGCCTTGTTGAAGGTTACACAGATTTAGCTAAATGAAATAACACATAGGCAATGTGAGGAAGAGACAGTCTAACGTAAATACCGACATGTAAACATTGTGATTTAGATGACTAATCGTACATCCATACTTTTAACTATTGCTTACAGAGTATCCCCACGTTTTAAGTTTCTCCTAGATATCACAATTACATGCATATGCACGAAAAATGTAGGTTCAGAAATAACAGTGGTGCATTTTGTTATTTTTTATAATAAAAGCAAACGAGTAAAAATACATACACCGTAAACTTTTTAGATATGAAAAGCCATCATCTAAAAGACACGGGCTCTTTATTAATATACAGGGCGTAGCAACCGGATATTTTATGATTTTTCTCATATTTTTTGCAAAGCATGAACGTGGTTCCGAAAGCATTTTCTCAAGATGTAGGGCAAACAAGCCTTGTTTTTATTTCATGTTTCTCGCATAACAATGATTTTCCTCGAACGAATTGGAACTCGGATCACGAAATTTGAACCTGTCTATCCTTGCTTCACTTCAAGAGGCTGAATAGTATATCTTCTTCTGCGTTCTTGCGTACAACCTCAGCAGCTTGAAGAGTTTTTAATTTTTTGTCAGCTTTTACAAAGGTAATTGAGATGGAGGCACAGCTGTTTAAAATACCGAGTACGCTTAGTAATAAATATGCTAAGTAAAGACCGCCGAAAATGACGGTTTTATCAAGAAGCCGGTCTCTTACTTAGCATATTTATTACTAAGCGTATGCATCGATTATTTTAAACTAAAATATTTCGAAAACGGTTGCTCCTAGCGTCATCTAATAAGAGTACCTTTTTTACGTAAAAATGACTAAGGAATCCATTTCTTTTAACAAAAAATGTAAATACAGGGTTGTACAAAAAGTTAAGTGAGCCTTGAAAGTGAGAATATATATGTGGCTAGCGCCCTACAAGTAAGAGCTAAATTAAGAACAAATTCAAATTTCTATGTCAAACCCCAGGTACCATCACTTCGTTCGAAATCGGCATTATTTAGAAATTATGCAGAAAAACATAAATAAAAATAAAAACTTTGACACTCTGTATCTTGAAAGCAAAGCATCTTAGACCACACGTTCATAGGAACTTTACCTTAAAAATACTTGAAAAATCACTCTCTGAAATATCGGACACTTATTAAATAACACCCTGTATTAAATGTAAGTTTCATAGTCGGATATACTTAGCGTTTATTAATAGGGACTTAAAGATATAAAAGTTTGTTGAATAACAAACAATCCATGCATCTGCACGCACCTGCTATCAGGGAATCTAGACAGTCTTAGGGATGGAGAAGCAGAGAACGGGAGGTCTGGTAGTGCTGCAGCTAGACTATAACTTCAGCTTATGAGTCTTAGTTGGTGTTTTGTTGGGATTAACTAGTGAGAATGGGTTGTTTTAATCATTGTACCATTTATCAATTTTTGGACCAGTATTAAATAAACCAGCAGCACTGTTGCATAGTAAGAAGGGACTTAGTTGTATAGTAGGTTGGAACTAAAGAGAAAAAATATATACTAGGTTATGTTTATACATATGCCTCTCGAAGGATCACTGTTTGGAGATGAGATTTGAATTCCCAAACTGAGGACCAGTAAATACTGGAATCCATACCCTAAAAACATATGCCTTCGAAGGATCACTGTTTGGAGAGATGAGATTTGAATTCCCAAACTGGAGGACCAGTAATATATAATACTGGAATCCATACTCCTAAAAACAGATGTAAAAATATATGTATATTCTGGGTTTTTTATCAACAGTAAAAACAAGTCCCAATACTTACCCAAAATAAATCAAATTATGAACTATAAAAATGCTGCCACAACCAAACCAAAAAAGTATAAACACAACACAAAATCTTATAGTCCTCAAACCCACTAAACACTTTAAAAAACAAAAACACCTTTAGTACCTCTTAAAAATCACAAACACGAAAGAAAATTCAAAGTCCGTTACTGGATGAGAACTATCAATCAGTGACTTTGGTTTTGTTAAGAAAAGTCAGTTCTGTCAATTTTTTAGTAATTTCAGGTTAGCCACCCGAAAAATGGTACGTTGGACAAACTATAACAGCCTGTATATATTTTCTAACTTTGTAATTTTCCTATCTTGACGGACTTTTACTTATGCGTATAGGGTTTTCATTAATAATTTTCCACCCACTTTTAAGTATAACCAAGAAGAATAGAAAAAAACGTCATCTAAAAAGTTTTATACTTTTTCATCTATTATCTTTTAAGCATAAAAAAGAAACAAATAAACATCAAAAACTCAAGAAAATGAAGAGGGGAACTTTTTTTAAATGATACACCCTGTATATTAAGTATCAGTTAAAAAGATCTTTTAAAAAGCTTTACAAAAATACACCGGCGTAACTACGGGGGGCTGGCTGGCCCAGGCCCCTCCCAGGTGTTGCCAGCGCCCCCTCCCCGGAAAAATGTGCCTATATGGTATATGTATACATATAACGTATTAACAGCGTCCGGGCCCCATCCTAGGGTGTTGCCAGGTCCCCCTAGGCCCCCTCCAGGTTCAATAGCTAGTTACGCCTATGCAAAAATACCACATTTGATATATCTATCTTTAGGAGTTTCGGAAATATGGCCACTTAAATCTGGATATCATTACCATTACATATACAGTCTCAGCTTAGTGCCGTAGTAGGTATAATGGAAATGTATCTACTATTTTTCAGATTTAAGTGGTCATATTTTGAAAACTATTAAAGATAGATATATTATCAAATGTGGTACTTTTGTAAAGCTTTTTAAAAGATCTTTTAATATTGACATAATATACAGGGTGTCTCATTTAAAACAAGTTTACCTCTTCATTTATCTTGAGTTTTTGATGTTCATTTGTTTCTTTTTATGCATAATAGATGTAAAAGTACAAAACTTTTATTCAGAAGGTATTTTTCTATCCTTTTTGGTTATAGTTAAAAGTTGGTGGCAAACTATAAATAAAAACCCTTTACCTACCAGATTTAAAAAATAATCCTTAAATATTTCACAACTAAGCAGCGACTCTTTATGAAAATTATAAAAAAAAACTTTGAGAAAAAGCAATAGCCCGCCATTTTTCTATTTAAAAATATTTATTTCAAATCTTGCTTGAGCGCCACTAGAAGAAATTTAAAAAAAATGTGCATCAAAAATGAATTTTAATTAAGTTATAGCATATACATAAGTATAGATATTGTAAAAACAATTCGTTTTTTTGGTAATTGTTTAGAAAGTTGCGAAATTCCGATTTTAACGAAATTTGTTATACAAAGGTTTTTTGGAGCGCTGATCACGAATCTAAAAGATTTTTTTTCGGAAACGTTTTGTTCTAAAGATATCCATCATCAAAGTTGAAATTCACACTAACCTCATTCACTATATTCCCCTTCCTCTTGCATACAATTCTTGATTTAAAGCTAAAGTAGCCCTCAATATTTTAGTTTTTCTTTTGAAACACCGTTTTTCAATGTATTTTACACCTTTTATCAAAAAATTGCAAAGATTCCCTTTAAAAACGCAGCAAGCCACTGCATACACTGCTCCGGCGCATCCACCATAATCTGCTGCGTTTGAAAGTGAATAAATGCAATTTAATGCAAAAAAGTGTAAAATACGCAGAAAAATAGTATTTTAAAAGGTGAAAATCAAATATTAAGAGTTACGTTAGTTTAGAATTAAGAATTGTGTGCAAAAAGAAGGGAAATAATGTAAAAATTGAGTTTGGTTTGATTTTTACCTTTGATCACAGATATTTCAGGAACGAAACGTTTCTTCAGATTCGTGAGCAGCGTTTTAAAAAAACCCTGTTTACCAAATTTTGTCAAAATCATGTCAATTTTAAACATGCTGCGTTTTTAAAGGGACGCTCCCTAATTTATTTGATATATAAGATGTAAAATACATGGAAAGACGGGGTTTTCAAAGATGAAAATCAAATATTGTGGGCCACTTTGGCTTTAAATCACGAATTGTGTGCAAAAAGGAGGAAAATGGTGAAAATAAAGTTAGTTCAATGCCAACTGTGATGGATATCTCGGACACGAAACGTTTTCGACTAAAATTCATTTAGATTCGTGATCAGCGCCCCAAAAACCCCCGTTTACCAAATTTGGTCAAAATCAGAGTTGCGGCCGATTTCTACATAATTACCGCCAAAAGACATTTAGAACATAGGTTTATTTGAAGTTCTTTGTAATCACCTAACCACCCTCTGTACAATACCCTGTATAATATATTTCATCCTGAATTTCCTGTGTACTTTAGAGTATTGTATAGGCAAGCAGCATTACATCACTTATTTTAAATTTGATTTCCTATGGTTAGCGCCACCTCGAAGGACAGTAAAGAAATTGTTTTGACATGGCGAAATCGAAGTGATTTGCGAGGAAATGAATCAGATATTTTGATGAAAAATGGGCTTTTTTTCATGTTACAAGACGGTTAAAGATCTTTTACCATTTTTGATGCCATGGAAAGTAACGGGGTGTGATTTAATACCGTGCTAGAAGTGGAGTTATGTGTGACCCGTAATTTGTTTTTTTATAGTTCAGATTTACGTCAAGAAGAATTATTTTCATATTTTGCAAATATTATTTATTTTGCCTCGTGTCGGTGTTTGCTTAGTTTCAAGTGGAATTAATAATTAAAGCCGGAAAAATAAACAAACCTACCAATGATAAGGGAAAAAGGAAGGACATGGATTTCGAACTTGAAGTTTTTGAGGTGTATGATGAAAACGAGCCTCACACTTCTAAAAAACACTCAAAACACACTAGGAAAAAATGTAAACAGAAAGGTAAATCTTCCAAAGCCTCTGCCAACATAGAATGTGGTGAAAATGATATTAGCAAGTCAAAAACGAGTGTTTTGAGTGGTGATAGAAGACATTTAAGCCTACGAGAGTCTATATTGAATGTATTTAGTAAATTGGTGGTGTGGAGAGGTAGTTCTAAGTATCAAGCTGCAGTCCCTGAAAAGCTGGATTCTCCACATACTTCGAGAGATTATCGCAGGAGCAGGAGTTATGTTCCTTGTGGTAAGTCTACCCCTTAGATTAGATTAGATTAGCTTAAAGGTGGATTGTAATCCTCTATCACTGCAAACTGCTCAGGTTTATTGTATCCTCCATCCCTATGTTAGAGCACACTATCCAAGCTGGTCTTTTAATCAGACTTCACAAGCTTGAAACTGGCTCCTTCGTAAGGATTGTTGCTTTAGGTTTTCCTCACCCAGCCGTGCAAACCGTCCACTTGTAATTTAGAAGGTCTTTTGTAAATTCCGGCGAGTATGCCTTTATGAATTTTCACTTGATGCTGTCCTAGTGTTTTTACCCACCAATCTTGGGATTCCCTCATGATCCATGATCTAATAGATGACCTTACTTGGCATGACGGAATACCACAGTAGGGCTCGGGTCCTACGATTGCCATGCCAGTACCCTCCTTTGCAAGTTTATCGGCTGCCCTGGTGGTCCTTATGGCCTGGTACCCAGGCAATAGCTGATCTTACATGAACTAACTGCACTGATGGCTGCCTGGCTGTCTGAATAAATTACTATGGTTTTACCCATGTAACTTCAAACGCAAACTCAAAATATGCTTTATTGTCCAAAGAACAAAATTCTCATTGACAAAGCGATAAAAAATATGCATTTAAGAAAATAAAATATATATATATATATATATATATATATATATATATATATATATATATATATATATATATATATATATATATATCTAAATAACTAAGGTAGATTAAATAATTGTCATTAAATGCAAAATTAAAAAATAGAACAAAATTCTACATAAAACAGCAAATCAGCAAATAACCAATTTTAAAACCGTCAGTATAAAAGATAAAACCATAAACAATGTACAAACAATTAAAATAAGCTATACTAAAATAAAGCTACAAGATAACACTGAGACTGTAAGTAACTGTCAGTTAAAAAAACCTTTAAAAAAAAATGTCAAATTATCATTTAAAAAATGGTAAATTATCATTTAAAACAGACTACAGAAAAAAACACAACACAAAAAAACGTCCATAGTTATAAATATATAAGTATATATAAAAAAACAAGAAGAAGCAATTATTCGGTTTAATAATAAAAATAATTATATTTTAAATTCAAATGACAGTGACAAATAACAAAAAATAAAATAAAATAGAAAAAAATACAACAATTAATTTTACATCTAATATAATTTATAGCATCACAGACATATTATTATCAAAATAGTCCAAGAGCTAATAGTAGGCTTTCGGAAGCAGTAACTGAGTGCCTAAACTTTTTAAATGGGCGCACTGTCCTTATTGTAGCAGGCAAATGATTAAACATTTTTTGGAGTTATAATAAATTTCGTCGACTTCTTCTGATGATTTCCTAGCACATTGTTCTATGGCTACAATTTCCGCTTGGAACACTGTAGGGTGTTGTCCGAGACCGATGTTTATTTTTCTTCTTGGTTTGTCTCCATATTTACCTGCTCCGACTCCTTGGTCCGTTTTGGAGCCATCTGTGTACCAGATTAGGTTGGCTTTAACGGAAGGGGCCTGCCTCATAGTCCTTTCTATCTGGTATAATTGTTTGAAAACCTTTGTTTAGCCAATAGCTTGGTAGTTTAGCCCTTGACACTAAATAAAAGTCGAAGTAAAAATGTAAGATTACATTAGGTCTTCTATTTTTTAACTTACTCATGTAAGTAGTAAGTAATATCAGAATATTTTGATTTACAGCAACTTTAAAGTATTTATCATACCTATTGTAGTTTTTTGGAGATTTTTTTACTTAACCTTAAGAAGGTTTTTTTAATATCTAAAGTTAGTAAATAACTAACTGTAGCTTTATAGTTTTTGTTTTTAATTTAAAGGCCCAAATAGCATGTGCAAAATTATTCTACTCCAATATACCATAGGGTCAAGTGGGGTAAAAATGAGACATTCGATTCTTTGGTAAAAAATAAGACTCCTCTTTTTTTTTTTTTTTTTCCCAGGGAGCCGTCTGCATGTCCGGTGGCACTGCAGCCTGAAGGCTTATTGTACCAAACTCCCGTTTTATTGTACCCATTCCAGTACCCTAGTTCCTTGAAGAAGGCGGTATAGGTCTGCTGGGTGCGTACCATATGTTTCCGGGGGCACTCTAATATCCCCGAAGATTGCCTGTCTTTTGTGATCCAGTGCCTCACACTCTGACAGTATGTGGATACTGTTTCGGTCTCTGCTCCACATAATCTGCAGTCCAGATCTCCGTTGTATAATCCCATTTTATTTAGGTGTTCTTTCACTGGAGCATGTCCGGTGAGGAAACCTGTGATCGTTCTTAGCTGATTCCTACCCATTTTGAGTAGTTCTTTAGCTCTTTTTGTGCATGGTCCACTGATGTATATTTTCCCATGCATGTGTTGAGGAAGCCTTTCCCAGTGCAGTCTTTGCTGGTCCTTTACCCAGTTTTGTACTGCACTCCGGAAGGTGCTCTTTGGCACTCCAAGGACTGGTTCTGGCCCGACGTATGTCGTGGCTGACCGCCTTCTAGCCAGTTCGTCTGCGTTTTCATTGCCTCGAATTCCGCAATGCCCTGGCACCCACATCAACCTCGTGTTGTTGCGTTCCGCCAGTTCCCTGAGTTCCTCGAGGCATTCTAGTACCAGCCAAGACAATACCTTGGGATTAATTAGTGCACCAAGGGCTGCTTGACTATCGGTAAGAATGTTGATTGTACAATTTGTGCGGGGCCTTTGGTTGTTAATCCTGGCACATTGTAAGATCGCAAAAATTTCTGCTTGAAATACAGAGGCGTGGTTTCCCAGTGGAAAGGTCAAACGAGTGTTTCCCATCTCACTGTAGACACCTGCTCCTGACCCTTCTTCGGTTTTGGACCCGTCCGTATACCAGGTTTGACCTCGAAGAGAGAGTCTGAAATTTTCGTTTGCCCAGTTCTCCCTTGGGTGTATTGTCACCTGAAAGGGTCTTCTGGGTACGATTTGTGGGGTCATATAGTCTGTCCTCATATCCATTATGGGACTCCTTATGATATTTTTATTTCCATGTGTCCTGATCTAACTTTTGTGTTGCTCAGGTTGTGTTTCAGTCTGTATACCCCCATTCTCGCCTCCCCTTGTACCACTATATGCAGTGGCGGGAGGTCAAGTAGGGTCTCCAAGACCGCTGTTGGTGTACTTTTAATGCATCCCGCTATGCAAGCAAGACTCCTCTACTACTACTACTACTACTACTACTACTAAAAGTTTTTTATTGCTTGCCCAAATGGCTCTCAACCAAAGTCCTTCAGCCATAGTAAATTTTACAGTTCTTATTTTACATCAACAACTATTTGGTATACTAACAAAGAATATACAAATAAATATCTATTTTACAAAAAAAAGAAACATTTATACATATATATATATATATATATATATATATATATATATATATATATATATATATATATATATATACATTAATAAAATGTATTAATGTATTTATATCAAGGCTCAAGAACCATTCACTTTTATATTATATATATATATATATATATATATATATATATATATATATATATATATATATATATATATATATATATATATATATATATATATATATATATATATATATATATTGTGTATATCGTCCACCTGGAGGTTCAGAGGATATTTTTCTTACTGCCCTCTCGGATATCTTAAGTAAGGTTTTTGATCTTTTTAAAAATTATGAACACATCCTTTGCGGTGACTTTAATATTAACTTATTGAATGATACAATCAATGTAAAAACTTTAAAGACCTTCTATTGAGCTTTAACATGATGCAAACAATATTTGAACCTACTAGAATCACAATAAATTCGGCAACCTTAGTTGACAATATATTCATAAATTCTTCAAATGATTATCAGGGTAAGGTAATTACAAATGCACTCTCCGATCATGAGGGACAGATTCTGAGTGTCACCGTGCCTGGTGGTCTCGAGACTGGTGTACTTACTTTAAAAAAGCGGGTTTTCTCCCAGGCAAAAATGCAGCAGTTTAAAGATGAGCTGATGCAGGTTGATTGGGGTGGTGTTGTTGGCTCCCGGGACGTTGATGATGCCTATGATCTATTCTTTAATATCTTTAGCACAATCTTTAATTTGATCTTTCCCCTAAAAACCGTAAAGCAAAAAGTGAATTCTAGAACAAAAATAAAAACCTGGATTACACAGGGTATTAAAAAATCTTCTAAAACAAAAAGAACTCTATATAGAAAAAAGTTGAGGGGTGAAATTTCAACTGACACATACAAAGCTTACTCAAAGTCTTTCAAATCTGTAATCAAACAAGCAAAAAAACATACTGAAAAACTTTATATCAAAAACTCACAATGTCCAGCAAAAGCAGTCTGGAACTTGGTAAGAAAATATACAGGGAAAAAACAAAAAAGTTAGACCAATTAATAAAAAACTTAAAGCAAAATCCGGAGCAAACAGATGTAGACGTTTTAAATCATATAAATAACTTTTATTTAAAGGCCTGTCCAACTCTTAATGTAGACTACAATACCGTTTCAGATAATATAAGAAATCATCATAAAAGCTGTTATCTGCATCCAGTTGACTGTTATGAAATAACATCTATTATAAAAAACCTAAAAAACAAAAAATCAGTAGGACAAGATCAGATACCAGTCTGTATTATTAAGTGTGTGTCAGACATAATTGCACTTCCCTTGGCTCACATTGCCAGCCTAATGCTTAGCACCGGTTCATTCCCGACACAATTAAAAACTGCACTTATAAAACCAATTTATAAAAAAGGTGAAAAAACCTTGTAAAAAATTACAGACCAATAGCTCTCTTAAGTAATTTTAGTAAAATTTTTGAAAAGGTAATCAACGAACGAATAATCCTGTTTATGGAAAAAGAGAACTTGCTTTCAGATACCCAGAATGCTTTTCGACACAAAAATCCACTATTAGAGCAATCTTTCAGGCTCTTACTAAAATACTTGAGTCATTAAACTCTGGAAAATCCACAATTGCTATGTATCTGGATTTATCAAAAGCATTCGACAGTGTAGATCATAGAGCTCTATTATTAAAATTAGAGAAATATGGTATAAGAGGAATCGCAAATAGGTTGATTGAGTCATATCTCAAAGATCGTCAGCAAATTGTTATCTCAAAGGCAACAAATGGAACTACTTTATTCTCTAAACCTGAAACTGTACTGAGAGGAGTTCCACAGGGCTCTGTCTTGGGACCTCTACTTTATATCATCTACACAAATGAATTATCATCGGTAGTACCAAACACCATTCAGTTTGCCGATGACACATCAGTTAGTTTCTCACTTGAGAGAGATGAGTCTGAGTCTGAGAAAGTCATGGGTGCACTAAGTGCTCTCGAGAGCTGGTTCTCCACAAACAATCTCCTGCTAAATGTTGAAAAAACAAAATTAATTAAATTTAACTACCAAATGAACCCAACGGAAACTATCTTTCAAAACGGAGAAAAATCACTAAAAACGGTTCTCTCAGCTACATTTTTGGGAATTGAGGTGGATCATAGATTGGACTGGAGACATCACACCGACGCTTTGGCTGGTAAGATTGCAGGGTACTGTTATGCACTAAAAGTTCTCTCGTTAAACATAGACACTGATACTGCTATTATGGCATATCATGCATATGTACATTCACGGTTGCGATATGGCATTATTTTCTGGGCCGGGGGTGCGGAGGCAAGCAGAATCTTTTTGCTGCAGAAAAGGTGTATAAGGAGTATTTTCAGCCTAAAATCTGTTGAAACCTGCAAACCAAAATTTATTAAATCAAAAATTCTTACCCTTGTTTGTACTTATATATATGAAGCAGTCACCTTTGTAAAAGAGAATAAGGGTTTATTGGGGGACTGCGAAAGAGCTCACAACCACTACACCCGACATAAGGGAAATCTTAAGGGCATGAAGTGTAACCTGTCCTACATACAAAAGAATGTTCATTCGTCAATAATAAAAATTTACAACAAGATCCCTGTAAATATCAGAAACGAAAATGTAAAATTTTTAAAAAACATTTGAAAGGGCTACTGATTTCGAAGGCTTATTACACGGTGGATGAGTTCCTGAAAGACAATATAGAGCCGCAGGATTTTGTCTGTAAATATTAAACCTATGTTTTTATAATAATTTTTAACCTATGTTTTTATAATAATTTTTAATATGTGTTTATTACTATAAACTAATGCCTTATTTTAGTATTTTAGTATTATAGCATTATCTTTGTGTTGGATCTGCTATTTTAATGTGTAATTTTTAAATTATATTTTAATGTGTGACGATGCTCTTTGTTGTCAGCTCAATCTTTATGTTTTTTAATATTTTTTATTTTTTGTACATTATACCTCCTAGTTTTTAAGTATTTATATATGACATGTCCTACGCCCAATGGGCATTATTATGTGAAATTTATTATTTCTGGACAAATATAGACTTTTCATTTCATTTCATTTTCATTTCATTTCATTTCATTTCATTTCATTTCATTTCATTTATATATATATATATATATATATATATATATATATATATATATATATATATATATATATATATATTATTATGTATATATATAATAATATTAACTAATCTAGTTTTACTTTACAGTACATTCAAAGTCAAAGTCAAAAATCGCGTTATTTATCATAAGACAAAATCTTATTGACAAGCTTCCATAAACCTATTATAATTCGTGTGAGAAGAAAAATATGAATACTAATTAACATTATGTAGGTTTAGAATTTTTTAAAATGTAGTTTGGCTTGGAAATCTATATCTTGAAGGCCTATTAGCTCTTATTCTGTAATGCTGTTCTATTATATCAATATTTCGCTGTTTTTGTGAGAATTTGGTGTTGAGTAATTGTAAACTTTCCTGGTTTGGTTGTATATGTGTTCGCTGATATAGAGGTTCATTACTCGGATTATGCAAAGGATTTTGAGGGTGCCTCATTTTAGATATTATTCGTATGGAGGAAGTCTCTGCTACTGTGATGTTTTGGTCTCCTAAGATTCAAAAACAGACAGACTCCTCTAAAAAATAAGAAAATAGATAAAATTTTCTCAATTTTAATCCTAAATCACCTTGTTTGGTCGTCGATGAATATACCTATGTAAAATATACACATATACACATGTAAGTATTAAAATAATATTGTTTAATTTAATTAGTTATTTGGTAAGGAAATTGTTGGCGAAGAAACTTTTAAATTTTCCTTTCTAACTTTTGCCGCAGATCTTTAACTTGTTGAGATCCTCACTCTGCTAAAATCGCATTGTGACTGAAAACTTGTACGTAAACATCTGATGCTCTTGAAATTAGTATTTTTTAAGAAAATTATGAGATTAAAGGTAAAAAGTCTTGGGGTAAATTTTAGACGCATTTAGGGTTAAAAATAAGACATCTATTGGGGTTAAAATAATACACCATAATTTTTACACTTTAGGGGTTGCCTGAAAATGTCAAGAAAATATATATTCATAAAGCTATAAAACACACAATAAATGACCTGAAAAAATCCACAGGACAGGAAAGAAAAACAGTCGTGTTTGTTGAGGTAGAAATCGATTTAGTTAGGTATTATGGCAAAATGGTGGGGATTTGTACTAACAAAAACTGAGGTCCAACAAATAGTTCACTAACTAACCTACTTCACTAACTTATGTTATTCAAAATAACCTTCGAACAACTTTCAAAGATGAAAAACACTGACAACTGGCTAAAATTATTTAGAAACTATTTACTTAAGTCAGAAAAAATGAAACAACTGGAAAAGTGTTGAAAATCTGCCACAAGTGATCCATTTATACATTTATTCCTTTTGTAATAAACTGGGAAAAGGTTACAAGGATATAAATTTAAAAGACAAGCCTGCTCATGTTTATAATCTGGATGAAACTTGATTCTCTTTAAGTTTTGCTGCTGTTATAAAATATATATATTTTTTTGTAAAAAACAAAAATCACAATTTTTTAAAAGTTTTTTACTTTTAATCCGAACAATTGGCAACAATGGCGTATCTGTTTTTTAACTCAACGCGTCCGAGTTGTACAGTGTGTCCAAAAAGTTGGAACCATATGGAAAACTTTTTTATTATTCATTTTACGAAAAAAGTTATTCTTTATAAACAGTTCTGCATTATTCAAAACCTAACCATAACAACCATAAGATGATAAATTGTATCAGTCATCTACAAGATCTGGCCAAAAGTGTAATTTTTACTTAAGAGTAAAGTACCTGTATTTTTGCTTATATCGAAAATTGTTATAAAGAAAAGACGTTTAGGATTAAAAATTACTTTAAAAGATGAAATTTTGTTTACTTACAAAAACATTTTTTATTATTATTTTTAAAAGCGAAAATGATAAAAATTTAGGTTTTTTACATTAGTGTAACATATTCTATAATTTAAGGTTTCATGTGACAATTTAAAATAAACTTTTTAAATTTACTGTTACTAAATAAAAAGAATGAACAATGCACTAATGGACAAATTTAAATTTTTACGATTATCGCAGAGAAAATAAATAAAAAAATTGTAAATAAACAAAATTGCATATTTAGAATTAGTTTAAATTCTAAACGTCTTTTCTAAATAACAATTTCTGATATTAGCAAAAATACAGGTAGTTTTAATTTTTGGCCAGACCTCGTAGATGACTGATACAATTTAATATCTGATGGTTTCCTTTTAGTTTCTGGATCATGCAGAACTTTTATAAAGAATCACTTTTCTTCATAAAATAAGAAATAAAAAGTTTTCCATATGGTTCCAACTTTATTAGACACAAATAAACCTGTTAAATTCTTAATGTGATTTTGACGAACAACGCTCATTTGGCTTATTTTACCCCGCCCAGCACCCCTATTCACTCCCCGGTCCGGCAATTTTGTTAAGTTGTTAAGTTATAATGGAGTAGAGTTACATCGTTATCGTTAATTTCGAACAAAACCTTGAAATTGACCAATTAGAACACGTTTCTAAGTTCGATCCGATCGGTTGAATAGGATTCAGTTTAACGATGTACCTCTACTCATAAATTAAAAACGGGATATTTTGGGACAGCGCATCTTTGAAAAGTTATTTTTCTTTTTAGGTTGTAAAAACATAAATGGAAATAACCCTATTTTAAATTACAGTCACATTTAACACGAGCATTCCTTTCTAATGACCTAGAACAGTGTTTCTCAAAGTTTTTAGGTGGCAGAACCTTTCTGAAAAGCGAAATTTTTGACGGAATCCCAAAATAAAAGAAACAGTTAAGTGCATTCTTTAATAATAGGTAATCATCGTAAAATGAATAAATGGGATGTATTAAACTGTTTCTTATTTTTATAAAGTCATCAATAGATTGATATAAGGTTTAATAGAAGAGAGTTGAAGTCTTCTATCAGGTTCGGATCTATTCTATTGCGGTATTTTGTTTTGGTAGCTGCTTGGGTTAAGAATCCTATTTTACACAAATAAGTTGTTGAGAACGAAAGAAGAACATTAAGGACCATTGTGGCAAGAAGTGGATATTCATCACGAATTCTGCACCAAAAATCGTTGAGTGGCTTTGTTTTAAATAGTGAATCCATGGTGGTGTCTGATTTTTCTAAAATCGGTTCAAATATCTTGGTTGACATACTTTCGGGTTTTTGCAGGTTAGATAAAAAGGAAAAAATTATTCTGGAGAGTTATGTTTTCGAGATATTCATCATCAAACTTGAATTGAAAACTAACCTAAATTTACCATATACCTCCTTCTTTTTGCAATTAATTATAGATTTAAGGCTAAATTGACACTCAATATTTGATTCCCACCTTTTTCTATTTATTTTACTTTTTTTTCAATAAATTGTAAAGCTTCACTATTAATCATTCCAATCATAGTAACCATGGCAGCGCCATGGCTACTGTGATTGAAAGTAAAACTTTACAATTTTATAAATAAAAGGAGTAAAATAAATAAAAAAATAAGGTTTTAAAAGGTAGAAATCAAATATTGAGTGCCAGTTTAGCTTTAAATCTAGAATTAATTTCAAAAGGAGGGGGAATATAGCAAAAAAATCCTTTTTAAGTTTAATAATGGATATCTTGAAAACGAAACGTTTCCAACTAAATATTTTATCAGATTTGTAATTAAAGTAGCTTGTTCTTACAGGTAATTTAATATTATAAATAAAAAAAATCTAAATCAAAATTTTGACAAGCTGTTATATCAAAGCAAACACTTCAAACATGGCAGTTGTAATAACTGTCGAGAGACCTTCAAAATAGCTTTCTATTTAAGATTTTAGAGGTGAGTCTTACCCCTGCTCGAGAGTTGCAGTTAAAAGATTGAAAGTGAAAAAATGTTTCCCCTTAAAATCCAAAATTGACGTGCCTAAGCGTTTATCTGTAAATGACCTGGAGTACCCAAAAATTTGCTCTGTTTCGTTTTCAAATAGCCATCCTGTATAAATTGTCTTGAAGACGGAATTTGCATTGTTAAATCGTTTTTTTTTAATTGAAACACCCTGTATAGTTTGACAGATACCTATTGACTTTTTATTGAATTCTACACTCGATTCTACATCAAAACTGTATAATAAACTATACCAGGGATGCCGAACCTTTCCGTATCAACGTGCCATTTTTGTACAAAAATGTAAAATGATGTTGCACGCCTGCCATGAAATACTTTTAAGTCAGTAAGTAAAAAATTGTGAATAGCAAAAAAATTGGTCCTCAAGTTTAAACTTTCAAATGATGTCCTAGCACTGATCTCGATGGATTGCTAATATTATAACCTGCGCGAAACAAAAGTTACATTTCATAGGCGAAAAAACCGGTTTGTACGCAAGGCAGTTGAGGGTAAACGCACCCGGACCCAAACAAACTATTCGCATTATAGGAAAGAATGTGTTGACCGCGTCCTGCTTTTCTGTTCGAAGTACGGTAGCTAATGAGCGTTACGGTCAGACCGCGGACGAAGGTACGGGGTGCCGGTGTTTATATTTCGCCACGGCTTTTAAGTGCGCATGTTCGTCCACCCACTGCGCGCGGTCGTAAAAATCCGAAAACTGCTTCTTGCCACTGCTGATCTAAATGTAGGTTATCTATGTGTCCTAGCCGTCCTATAAAGCCATTAAATACTTTTAAGTTAGTAAGTAAAACATTTTTAAGAGCAAAAAATAGGTCCTTTAAAACTTTTAAATGATTTTAAGGAACAAAAAAGGTATTTTACCTAAAACTTCCATCCTCGCTCTTCTTCCAGCCGCTGCATAATTTTCACTGAAAAAAAACACACTCGCGTGCCCAAAATTTTACCTCGCTTGCCATTGGTTTGCCATCCCTGCAGTAGGTATACGTCAATCATGCTACTACTTTTTAACACCCTTTTATTACCTTCACTTGTAAGTATGTATGTAAGTATGTATGTATGTATGGCTTTTGTTTAGAAGAAATTGATGGTTATGTAATGGCTTGCAAACGTCATTTTTGACATAAAATTTAAAATATCTCAAAAAAGGGTGGACTTAGGTATAGAACATTATACATAAATTATGTTTAGAATTTTACGCAGAATCTAAAAAATAAATAATTATAAGGTGTTCCATTTAAAATAAGGAAGTTGACATCAACTTCCGGTATAACCGGAAGTGGTAGAGTTGTCAAAATATTTTAGTTGTATGTCCCCTACTGACTTCATAATGTAACCAAATTTTCAAATATTTCCAAAGCGTACTTTTCGAGAAATCGATCGCTGCAGTTCCCGGTGGTGTCTGATAAATTTCCCAGATTGATGTTATATGGTAGCTAGGACTTACCGAGTTATTTTTTAGCTTTTAACAATAAAACCGTTTAACATAAAAAAACATATATAAATTATTTTATTCCTTAAAGTTCTTTTTGTGGTTTTGGTATTTTAAGGAACTTCATGTATTTGTGTCTATTATTTTTTTTTTTAATATTTTATCTTTAATCTTTGTCAGCAAGAATGTTTTTGTTCTTATAGCTATATTTTATAGCCTGTCAAACTTTTACTAGATGTTATAAATGATGAGATCAGTCAAATATTTATGAATATACATAAACTTCGAATTTTTAGTCATTAAAAATAGATTATTTTAGTGTCCATGTCTATGGAAATATTTCATTCTTTAAAAATTTTTGTTACAAAAAATTTTAAAAATACATTAATTATTGTATCTGTGTCAAACCTTAATATATACATATATTTTTAAAATCATTTATTTTTTGTTAATGTTTTATTAGTAATTGGGGTATAATATGAGGGCAGTATTTTCCCCTGTTGTCGGCATAATTGATTATTGTCTGACAAGATCGATCAGTTACTGAATATAGGTCATTTATTAAATACTAGATTAAATCCCGTCGAATTTCAACGGATTTATAATTAAAAAATAAAATAGAAAACTCAACAACAAAACAAAATAAAACAAATCGCATCAAGTCAGGAGGTAGGGCAAATACCTTTGCCAGCGGTATTATTTCTGTTACGTCAGGCGGTCTTCCACGAAGGATACATCAAACACGGAAGATGCAACTTACAAATTTAAACAAAATAATATTTGGCTTTTCTCCAGAATAAAATTAAAAAGTTTATTAAACATTTTATGTAAATTAAAAGTTTTATACATTATGAAGAACTATTCTGCTCTTACACAATATAATAAAAGTTATTATTACTTTAAAAGAAATAAAATAATGAAATATTTAATATTAAGTTACTTACAATATAAAGGTTTCAATCTATAAACAAAGGTTCATTAGCACTCGGTTTAAATTATTTTATACTAATAAAATAAAATCTTAACAAGACGCCAAACAAGAACTGGACCAATGGTTCCGTCTCAAAAATGTGGTAAATAGTTTACCAAAAATGTGGTTTCGACCAAAACATTTTTTGATGGGGGACTCAAAAATTTTGCTAAAACAAAAGAAAGTGTCGAGTGTTCAAAACCATTCCATTTTAATCATTTTTATCCCTTTAAAATTAATATAGCGTTATCGCGAGAAACGAACTGAGGCGAGCACACGCCAAGTTCCAACATCAGTTTTTGTTTTGGAAAATTTTGGCCGAAACCGAATCTGTCGCCCAAACTTCATTTTTTGGCCGAAACCGAAATTTTGGTCGGACACTAGAAATAAGTAAATTAGCGTATTTACCATCCTGTAGAAAAAATAATTGGCAAAAACCCTATTATTTTTATAGAAAAAAGACACAAATAACTAACCATTAAAAATAGTATTGATAGATCTCAGTAACTGGAGGATCTTTAAAAGAAAACAAGATCATTTAAATTGTTTAGTACAAATCTCACGTGTTTGCCTAAAAATTTAGCTTAGCGTTTTCATTATTAAAATGGTTAATTTAATATGTTAAACAAAAAAAAAAAAAGACAACGGCACATCGTCTTACCAAGAGCCACCAATTTAGGTACTAATCCTGCCCGACGTCGTTTGACTTGTGATCGGACGGGAAGTCAATTCGATAAATATTTTTTTATTTGCAACAAAAATAATTTTGTGTTTATAGAGATAGTCTTGTAAATTTGTGCAGTAAAACTCTCATAAACTTGCAGAAAAATGTGGCTTAGCGTTCTAAATATAACAAATCTGGATAAGAACAGCATACCAAGCCATCTACAGACCCACAAGATACGGTATAGCATTTGACAAACCAAAGAGGGTACCAAAGTTGGCTTGACGTCACTATTTTGTTGTCTGAAATTGGTTGTATAGGCAACACATACTGCGTGTTAATGTATCACTGGTTGACGACCCGCTTCAAATATGCATATTATTGCCTAATATATAATACATTTTTTAGTTAAAATAGGCCATGAAACATTAAAAAATGTAGCGTTGAGACATCTCGGAAACCATAGAATCATTGAATAAAAGGTAAATCGGTGCAGTGGAAGTCTCTAACGAATTGTTTAAAAAATTATGGCTTCGCGTATTAAATATACTGTATAAGCAATAGTTAAAGGTATATCGGCCAGTAAAGCAACAACAAAGGAAGTATATATATATATATATATATATATATATATATATATATATATATATATATATATATATATATATATCTATATGGAAAAGAGACGGTCTAATGGAAAAATTTTATTGCTTAATTTGCTTATTTGTAGGTTAATTTGGCACTGAATAAACAGATAAACTATTGGAATTTGTCATCATTTTTATAAATATTTAAGAAGCAAACCAGGGTTATTCACATAACTAACTTTAGCTATGTGGTGTAGACAATGATTCTTCATCAGTGATACTAAAGGAATTTCGGACTTTCATTGTCATTATTTTTAACCATCTCTGTCCGTTTTCAATTGTAGCTTTAGCTATTTTAAAAGTCCCTTGAGGATGAAAGTCCTAAAAACAGAGTTAATAGAGGGTATTTCATTAAGGGTGGATAGGCAGCATATCTTAGGAAGTAATGATCGGAAGATATTAGGAACAAAAGCCTTTTAAGGAAATCGACTGTAAAAACCGCTGGAAATTATAATATTATTAAGTTCCTAACTATACCGCTAAGAGGCATAACAGCTATAGTCATGCATAAAAGTACAATTTTCTTGGAAATATTCCAGTATAAATTGTAAAAAATATTACCACACAATTTTTATTAAAATGCTGGATCTTTTTGACTTATCACTTTTCTTTGTAGGGCTTTAAATAGGGGTTGTACGAAAGCTAAAGCTTTACTGGTTTAAATGCTCATAATTTTGGTATGCCTTCACAGAATTTAACCAACCGGTGGATAGGTAGCATATCTTAGAAAGTAATGGTCGTAAAACAATCCTTTTAAGCAATTTTCTTTATTAATTTCGACAATTGGTCATCCATTACAAGTAATAAAAATATTTTTTAAATTATTTACTAATAGATTTATTTTAAAAGCAACCAACATAAAAAATAAATATAATTAGGTATTTATTTTAAACATTTAGTCCTTGACATCTAATTCAGCTCCATGATTTAAGGTTAACTAAATATTTTACATTGATATAACATGCTTTATAACTATAAGAAAGAATTTACAATAGACAAATTTAAAAAATTGTTATAATTTGTTACTATTATATGTGTGTGCACTTAATCATTTTATGGAAATACAATGACCCGTTCAAGGTAGTTATTTAATAATTGAGTGCCGTTTATTGTTTTTCATTTCTGATCTAAGGGTTATAAATAAGTTTCTTTTAATTTCTTAGGCTTAAAAAAACTTACGGGGATATAATCTAGGTTTTAATGAATGCCCGCGAATATACTTTTGTTTATGATTGTGCAGAATAGTTTTTATTTATGATTGTCCAGAATAGTATTTTATGGGAAGGCATAAGTAATTCGTGTGAGTTGCATAATATACTTTTTCTACTAATGATATATGTATCACTAAAAAACGTTTTAAAACAGCTTTTTGTGGATTTATATTAATACAAACAATAATATTGGCCGTGTGAGGAATGCTTAAGCCACCTTCAGACGGTCAGTATTATTGATGCAATATATATAAGAAAAAATGGTACATGTTCTTAATATTTGGAGGAAACTCTGTAATGTATTATTAAAAAATAAATAAATAAATAAATATTGATTCAAAAATCAAAAACTCAGTTTTAATTATCCTGCCAAGAAAGATGGATCTACCTCTTCTAATCGCGTTTATTTTGGTCTTAAGGAAAAAGAAAATCAGAAGGGGACGAAGCGTATGGATAAAGAGCTAACCAGAACTGATCAGAAACAGCTTTTTCGCGTAATTGACGTATTTTCGAATAATATGATACCTTGCACACGTGTTAATAATGTTAATCAATTAATAATATAGTTTCAATAAACCCCTTACACGTTTAATATTATTGATCAGTTTAAATATTGTCACAATAATATGACAATGTATACTCATATGTGACTCTGGCTGAATATATACTTTAATAAAATATATTACAACACGAGTTTGTCGAAAACATGCAAATTATCGTATTTATGCACATTTAAGTGTAGAAAAAATATTTTATAGCACTAGCTGGATGCAATTTTTCAAGCAAGGAGGAAGTACAATTTTTTTATCTAAACTCCATTAGAGTGTAGAATATTGATACATAGAATGGCTTATTTACGTCATACGTAATTTACCAATTTATCGATCGCGATTATCACAGCGTGTATTTTCAGAATAAACAGTGATTGTTACAAGAAAAAAAACAAATTTAGTAGTTTTTTTTTATTCTGTTAGAGTACGTGGTGTTGCTTTTAGTCCATCACCAAATGAATGCTGGGTTACCCCAAGACTCAGTACTGACACCGATCCACTTTTTTTTCATGTAACCATCTCCTTTTTCTACTATTATTATCGTCTTTTTTCTACTATTATTATCCCCATACATGATCCCTCTACTCCAATATTTAGAGTAGGGCTGGCAAAAACCGGGAAAAAACAAAACCTGTCAACCGGTTTAAAAAAAACGGTTTCGGTTAAAACCGATTATTAAAAACCGGTTTGTAAAACCGAAAAACCGAAAACGGTTTCCAAAACCGATAAACCGAAAACGGTCTTTAAAACCGAAAACCGTTCTCAAAACCGAAAAAGGCTTTGCTAAACCACAGTTAACAGAAAATCGGAAAGTAATTATTCTTTATTACTTGTTTTTGCGTTGATTACGGATTTGCCCATGAGCTGTGGTGTTAAGTGATAATCATTATTCATCCTAGAATATTCTTCAAAAGAAATTGGTTAAATATAAATAAGAATAAAAATATAACATCCCTGTTAATAAAATGCAAGATTCTAAAAGGTGATGTAAAAATTCCATACATACATAATTTATTTTTTCCTCTTTATTTAAAATTGGTATTCTATTTTCGGTGTTTTTCTTGGTTTATTGGTTAATAATAATACAGAAAAGGAAAAGTGGTGATTATTAAATTTTAATTTAGTGTATTATTATAGTAAGTTGTTTTTAGTACATATTTGTTATATACGTCGTGCCACTAAGCAAGCTCGATCCGGAATGTTTTTTTGTCTAATTTTGACCTGCTAGTGTTCAACACACTGCAAGTAGCGAGCTGGCACGACGTATATTATAAGAAAAATTGTATTAAATCTGTTAACATGGGATTTCTGGATGACCGGTATTCGAAAACCGATTATCCGAAAAACCGGTATTTGAAAACCGCCTTTTTAAAACCGGTTAACCGATATTTGAAAACCGGTTTTTCAAAACCGGTTAACCGGTATTCGAAAACCGGTTTTCAAATACCGGTTAACCGGTATTCGAAACCCGTTATCGGTTTTGGCCAAAACCGCGGTTAACCGAAAACCAGTTAACCGAAAAACCGGTTTCGGTTGCCAGCCCTAATTTAGAGCCATTTCTTAGGCCTGACGAATATTGATTTTAATTTAAAGAAGATTGAACCCAACGTTTTAAAAGTTCCGAATGTTTTAATCATAAAACCCCTTAAAATGAGGTATCACTCTAACACCATTTCAAATTAAAATGCTTTTCTTAGCAAAAAGTTTATACTTGCCAAAATTGCGAACATTATCATCTAATTTGGCCTATGCTAAAACCACTATGAAGCATTTTTAAAATTTTTCCTTTTTACTGTTGCAATTTACGGATGCTCTAGGAATTTTTTCCAAAGAGAATAACTTTTTCAAGTCTTATCACCTTATTGTGCCTGTATTTGTGAGTTTTTAAGCTGCAATCCTAATGGTAGGTTTACATCTGACATTTATTTCATGATATTTATGTCAGACAAAAATTCTGGCTAATGTAAACAATAAAAAATTTCTATTGGATATAAATTTTTGAACACAACCACTTGACGAAGGCTAAATACATTTCGTGTGAAAGCCAAAAACCGAAAGCAGAATTGAATAGAATAAATTTTTGACCATTTACATCAGCCAGAATTTCTGTCTGACATAAATTATCATGCAATAAATGTCAGATGTAAACCTACCATAAGTAAGATGGATAGTTAATATACGTTTTCGTTGTTACTATTTACACTAAAATGACTCATAAAGTACTATTAAAATATTTAAATTTAAATAGTTACACAAAGTAAATTAACGCCTATCTAAATTGGCAAATTACCATAAAACGAATATTCCTTAGATATTTACAAATTGTTAAGGTGTTAACAAAGTAATTTAAATAATATAAAGTAAGAAAGTTTACACATAAATTATGTCACGCCTATTTAAGTCAAAGAATAAAACTTATTTTCTAACGGAATTGATATGAATTCACTGTTTTTTTAAAGGGTAAATTTACCAAGGAAGTTAATGGGGAAAATTTAAAGGAAATTATTGAGGATTTATGGGATATTTTAGAAAATTATAAAATATTTACGAGACATAAAAAAATCAGAGTCGGTTTATAAAGGGTAGCAACATTCCGCCATATTGGTAATGATTATTAAACGAGATATGTGTCAACATCAGTGCCGGAGAAATACTTTTACTAATACTTAAATTATTAGAACACACAACACTTTTTAATTATTATTAAGTTGCAACTTCTTCAACTGTAAATAAAAACCATTTGGGATCACATCTTTCAACAAATATCACATATAATGCAAAACAAAATTCCAAAATTCTAGATGCTCATTTCCCAGTTTCCAATGGCCGAAGTAATCGTGCTTGGCGATTTCAATGTCCATAATAAGGATTGGCTAGGCTCTTCAAAAACTGACCCTCAAGGCAGAGCAGCCGAAATCTTCGCAGTCAGTAATTCTCTTACCAACCTTATTATGACTCCTACCTACTTTCCTAGAGTGCCAAATTATAGCTCAAACCCCTTAGATCTTTTTCTTACTCCTAACCCTGAACTTTACGAAGCATCTGTTACTGCCCCTCTAGGTCGCTCAGATCATGGCTTGGTTACTGTATCTTACTCTGTACATCCTGAGGTAAATGAATCCATGCCACCACGCACCGTATGGCACTACAACTCAGCCGACTGGGATGGCCTTAGGGACTTTTTCGCCACGTACCCTTGGGACACTATCTGCTTTTCTTCCCAGGATCCTTCCGAAATCTGTAACCAACTGACCGAGTCAATTCTATTGTGCGTTGAAACCTATGTACCTTACACCAAGAAAACCATCAAACCCTCTAATCACAAACCTTGGTTCACTAAAACATGTGACAAAGCTAGAATTTTAAAAGTTCAGGCTCACAAGAAGTTTCTACAGGATCCTAGTCCAGAAAACCGACTGGCCAGCATTGAAGCAAGAAACCACTACCACCAAACAATCTCAGACGCCAAGGACTCCTTTGATAACCGTATAAAAAACAAAGTACTTTCTTGCTCAAATGGCAGTAAATCCTTCTGGTCCTTTGCCAAAAACATCAGTAGAAATTTCTGTACCAGTTCTTTTCCACCATTAACTTTGGAAGATGACATTATTTCTACATCTAAAGGGAAGGCCGAACTATTTGCTAAACAATTTGCTGCCAATTCAACCCTTCATCCACCTGTCAATCATCCAATTCCAACTGTTCCCCCAGTTCCTCACAAAATGCCCAATATTATTTTTAAGGTAAAACACATTAAGCGTATCCTTTCTTCTCTTAACACCAAGAAATCGTCTGGGCTAGATGGAATACCAGCAATCGTTTTAAAAAAATGTGCTCCTGAACTTGCACCTATTTTAACCAGGCTCTTTCGAATTTCTTATGACACGGGTATATTTCCAGACAGCTGGAGAGCTGCACGTGTCCAGTCTATTCCCAAGAAAGGATCTAAATCTCTTCCATCCAACTATAGACCTATTTCACTGCTCTCAATGCTTTGTAAAGTAATGGAGAAATCCATTAACTCGCAAATTCTCAGGTACTTAGAAAAACATAAAATTTTACATGACAGGCAATACGGATTTCGTCACAAGAGATCTACAGCAGATCTTCTTTCCTTCGTTTCACACAACTGGAACAAGTCTCTTGAGTTTCTAGGTGAGTCCCAGATCGTTGCTCTTGATATATCTAAAGCTTTCGACCAAGTCTGGCATGACGCGCTTCTTAATAAACTTCCGTCCTACGGTCTTCCAACTAAACTCTGCTCTTGGCTCTCCAGTTATCTTTCTAATCGACGTATATCAGTCATTGTTGATGGCCACTCTTCAAGCTTTCACGAAATTAATGCTGGAGTGCCTCAGGGTTCAGTACTAGCACCAACTTTGTTTCTTCTTCACATCAATGACCTTCTTTCTTCCACAACCAATCCCATTCATAGTTATGCTGACGATAGTACCCTTCACTCCACTTTTCAGGTTCCCAAACCAATCTCTCAACCCGACTTGGAAAGCAAACGCAGAGCGATGCAGATATCTCTTTCACAGGATCTCAATTTGATATTGGATTGGGGCGCCAAAAATCTCGTTCAATTTAATGCATCCAAAACACAATCGTGTTCCTTGTCGCGAAAAAAATCATCAAACACTCATCCTTTGCTTATGAGTGGCCAGGTTTTGCAGAGCGGGGACACATTTAACCTTGTGGGCATCACATTTGAGAATAACCTTAACTGGCATAAACACATTGTATCTATAGCCACCGCGGCTTCAAAAAGCTTGGATTTCTTTTCCGAGCCAAAAAGTATTTTTCCGCTTCTAATTTATACACTTTGTATGTGTCCCAAATTCGACCCTCTCTGGAATATTGTTCTCACGTCTGGGGAATGGCATCCCCCACAACTCTCAGCATTCTTGATGCCATTCAAAGAAGGGCTGTTCGTCTTATTAATGATCCTTTACTTACTCAGAGACTTCCTTCTCTTGCTCATCGTCGAGCTGTGGGAGATCTATCGCTCTTCTATAGATACTTTTACGGCTTCTGCTCCGACGAATTGTCCAGTATAGTCCCTCCTCTTGCAGTTCCCAACAGAGAAACTCGTGGTGCCGCGCGTATGCATCCCCATACAGTTCAATTGGACAGACCCCGAACTTCCCATTTTGTTCGTTCTTTTATCCCTAGAGTCTCTAGACTGTGGAACCTGCTGCCAGCGGAGGTCTTTCCCTCTCCCCCAAATCTTCAAGTTTTTAAGTCCCGTGTTAACAAACTTCCTCTTACCCTGCTTAAGACACCCACGGTACGTTAGTACTTAGGCTTTCAGCCTTCGTGGATTGTCCAAAGATAAAAAAAAAAAAAAATGCCACCGGATTGATCATTGGCTGTCAAAACATAGTGACTTTACCCAGTCTTGCCAACTTTTCCCTGTTCTATGCCCCTCCTCGCGTCCCCGATTTCAAACCTCCTAAAGTCGAAGTTTTTGCGCAACCTTTTCGAGTATTTTTTAATAATTTTATCTTGGGAAAAAATACCATTACCACTCATTTGATTCTTAAGAAGATGCCGTAGCACGTTAAATTAGCTAAAACGCGATTCGCTGCCGTTTTTAAATATTTGTTTTGAGAAAAAGTTGTACATAGAAAAGTTTCTTAAAATGATCCAAAGATTATCGGAAAGTTAATTGATTTTTGGTAATGGTAATAATTAACACATTAAATTTCCCAAAATTACAAAACCGTAAAAATAACCAACTTTCCGATAATCTTTGGATCATTTTAAGAAACTTTTCAATATACAACTTTTTCTAAACCAAATATTTAAAAAACGGCAGGGAATCGCGTTTTAGCTCATTTAACGTGCTTCGGCATCCC